>OLKM01000362.1:140155-145155 GCA_900291075.1 Melanogrammus aeglefinus | reverse complement strand
CTCTCTCTCTCTCTCTCTCTCTCTCTCTCTCTCTCTCTCTCTCTCTCTCTCTCTCTCTCTCTCTCTCTCTCTCTCTCTCTCTCTCTCTCTCTCTCTCTCTCTCTCTCTCTCTCTCTCTCTCTCTCTCTCTCTCTCTCTCTATCCTCTCTCTCTCTCTCCCATCCTCTCTCTATCTCTCTATCTTTCTCTCTCTCCCATCCTCTCTCTGTCTCTCTCTCTCTCTTTCCTCTTCACCAAATAACTGTTTTTCTTATGTCCCGTGAGATTATAGTTTGTGTGGATGTGATCGGTGGTTCTGACCTAGTTGACACACACACACACACACACACACATGCGCATGAACGCACGCTGACATACATACACACACCACTCCCCTGCCGTCGCTGTCTGTATCCTTTTAACCTGATTGCCCTGGACTCCAGTGAGAGTGTGCCGCTGGTTTACCTATTCCTGTAGATTAGGGGGATTTGTCTTGTAAGAGAGGGAGATAGAGGGAGAGGGAGGCAGGCTCCGCTGGACCTCGGCTGCCTGAGAGACCTCGGAGGGCCAGCGGCTTGGTGGGCCCTGGTGGCTGTTGAAGTGTATGAGATTGGAGTGTAAACCTAGCTTGCCACTTATTTAGCTTACTTTGAAAATTATACTCCTAGCCTTTTTCATATCTTTTACTTGGGAATAGTATTTGTTTAGATTTTCCTGTAAAATCAGTTATGATGAACAAGAGCAGATGGTGGTCAGAGATGATGTTGAGGCTGCCATCCAAATGTTCTGCGTTCTTCCATGATGTGTTGACAATACACGAGACACCACACACACACACACACACACACACACACACACACACACACACACACACACACACACACACACACACACACACACACACACACACACACACACACACACACACACACACACACACACACACACACACACACACACACATGCAAAACCTAATATCACTGACTGGCACAGGAACAACTTTGCATGAAGATGGAATAAAAAGTGACTGTGGTTAGTGATACAGACGATCTGACCACCACATCCCTCACAGGGCGTGTTGTTCAGTAGCCTGGATTGGCTAAGACTCGAGCAAGGTCAACAAAGGACAAGGGCACGAGGATTGTGAAATCTAAATCTAAAAGCCTCATATAATGATGCATTGCTTCTCTTATTTGAAGTGAGATTGGCTTGGTATGAACGGCCTATTCTGCATTGATTTGACTTTAAATGAACTGGAGTGTATATTAGAATTAGTTTTTTGGATATTAGTATGCGTGTTTGAAAAATTATGTGAGCATGCATGTGTGTGTCCGTGTGTGTGTGTGTGTGTGTGTGTGTGTGTGTGTGTGTGTGTGTGTGTGTGTGTGTGTGTGTGTGTGTGTGTGTGTGTGTGTGTGTGTGTGTGTGTGTGTGTTCGTGTGTGCTGTGCGTGTGTGGTGTGTGTGTGTGTGTGTGTGTGTGTGTGTGTGTGTGTGGGTGTGCACGTCCACGTGTGTGGCAGTGGTAGCGCAACCACTCACTCACGCATGTTATTACTTCCCTATAATTAACATGATGTGGATGGGGGATAATTAGAGTGTATGCGTGTGTGTTGCTGTGTGTATCTATGTGTGTCCTTGTGTGTCCCCGGGGACATCAGAGTGTCTGGATGATATTACGGATGCTGTTCACTGAAGAGGTGCAGTAAGATGCAATTAGAGTTTGCATTTGTATTGATTTGTTAAGAAAAGAAAAAGTGCAATAATAGCAGTAAGGCCTTTCACAATCTGTGGCAAAACGGGTTGAAAGTCAGCCAAACACAAACAAACACACACACAGACACACAGACACACACAGACATACACAGACACACACACACAGACACACACACCCTCTCACTCTCTCTCCCTCTCTCTTGTTCCCTCTCATAATGATTGCATGCATGAATGCAGGTGTTTGTCTGACTCTGCACACACATACACAGAATGGGTGTCTGCGTTTAATTCATCTCTGAGTTTATTCATGTGGAACTAAGCATGGCTTACTTTATTATACAGGCGCATCTAATTGTTTGAAATAAATATTATTCTGTGGATGTGCCTTGTAAAATGTTGATATATTGATATATATATATATATATATATGATATTTTAAACGTGTTAGTGACATTCTGGTTCACAGGGGAAGACATTTTACTGGAGGCTGTAAAGCCTACTACCAATCAGGACCTTATGGTGGCCAAGTTTGTTGAAATGGTGGCCAATTTCATGTTAAGAAATAGAGGGATAATTCATATAATTGTAACTCTTGTGTAAAAAACTGTAAATCATTACATCCTAGCTGTGACAAAATCACAACTTTAACAAATAATCAGTAACGTGATCATTTGTGTTTTCTTTTTACAGTTTGTCTTGTTTTTCACTGTTAGTGCTCCTGGGGTTCCCTGAGCGCCATGGGAGCGTTTGTTACCAGGGGAAACACGGCTGTATTTATTGGTTGACAGTGGCCTAATTCTGGTTGCCTTTGGCAACCAAGAACCCATTACTACCAGGCCCAGAATTAATTGCAACCAATTCTTTTTTCTTTTCTTTTTTTGTGCTTTATGTACAATAATTAGCAAGTGAGTCTTGCAAGTCTTAATTACATTGATGAGAAAAATCCCAGTGAAATTCCCAAAGAAACGAATTAATTGAGCACTCGGCATGGAGATTGAAGATGTTTTGCCAAAGTAATTGCTTCATTTTTGCACAGTTTAATTTCTGGGTTATTTTTTTGGTTTTATTTAAGACGTTCACTTGAAAAACCACCAGAACGATTTTTCAGTGACTATAACCATGTTCAAAACAACGAGTGGAAAATTGAAGTGAAAAAAACCTGAACAAGGAGGCAGTACCATGGGGAAAAAGGGAGAAAGTGGGTACATTTCAGGAATAAAGAGAGAAGAACTCACACAGGCTGAAGTAGAAAGGTTTATTTGGTTTCATTTGACCCGGAATTTCTGAATACACTGTTTGAAATCGGTCTGAAGTGTGTGTGTGTGTGTGTGTGTGTGTGTGTGTGTGTGTGTGTGTGTGTGTGTGTGTGTGTGTGTGCATGTGTGCGTGCGTGTGTGCGTGCGTGCGTGTGTGTGTGTGTGTGTGTGTGTGTGTGCGTGCGTGTGTGCGTGCGTGTGTGTTTATGTGTGTGTATGTACAGTATGTGTGTGTGCATACAGATGGTGTATGCATATGCGTGTGTGTGCGTGCGTGTGTGTTTGTGTGTGTTTGTGTGTGTGTGTGTATTTGTGTGCGTGTTTGCATGTGTGCATACATATGGTTGTGCATGTGTGTGTGTGTGTGTGTGTGTCCAGTATCCTTATGTGTGCAGAGATCTACTTTTAAGTATCTTGTCTCTCTTATCATGAACTTTTTTTCCGCTTCAGATGCCCGCTGTAGTTCTTGTCTCCCAGGAGGGAATAGCACAGCCCATCCCTCAGTCAAACAGTGTGTGTGTGTAGGTGCATGTGTGTTCATGTGTGTGTGCATGTGTGTGTGTATGTGTGTGTGTGTGTGTGTGTGTGTGTGTGTGTGTGTGTGTGTGTGTGTGTGTGTGTGTGTGTGTGTGTGTGTGTGTGTGTGTGTGTGTGTGTGTGTGTGTGTGTGTGTGTGTGTGTGTGTGTGTGTGTGTGTGTGTGATGTCAAACGTAATTAGCATTTTTATCTCTCTGTCTGGCACGAGAAAAAGACAACCCCCTCCCAAAACAGGCAAAATTGCAGTGCTTGATGACTTACGTCGTCCATTCATCCCTGTGACTCCCTGAACGGGGAGACCTCATCAGTAAGCGGGCCCGTCTCCACTGGTAGGAAGCAGGCAGAAGGGCACAAGGGACCAGAGAGGATCACCTGCAGGTGTGAGGATAATTTTCCTTCACTGCCAGGCTGAGAAGAAGCGATTCTCTCGCTATTTTTAGGGTTTACAGCGGAGCAGGGTGTCGCTAGGGTAAAAAGCGTTCACACATTGGCTAAAGAGACCAGCTGCTGCCCCTGTTGCAGTGGACATCCGGCCTGCTAGGTGTTTTAGGCCGGTTGAAAGAAGATTGCTACTCTTTTCTAGCTGACGGCTGATGTAAGTCTCATCTCAGAGATGATGAACTAGCCATGCTTTGCTCTAGTGATGCTGTGTTTGCCTCGCATACTTGTACTGGTGTGACTCTCTCCTCATGAACATTGGAATGGGAACTCGACAATGACATGAAAATGGCTGTCAAAATGTATCTTTATTTCCTAAAATTACCTGATCAGAGTCAAACATGAGCATGGGCAAGATTCATTTCATTGAATCAAGCCTCACGTTATTTGATCCTTCAATATATTATGAAGATGTTGATGTACAACAACAACTGCGTACCACCACTAGCCAGCACATATTCAGCATTAGTGTTTGTTCAAAATTGGCCATCAATGCTTGAAGCTTTGGGAAGCATTTCACAATATTATTGGTTGATCCGATCAATAGTGACTTTGAAGGACAAAAATATCCTATTTCAAACATTTGTACAAAGGAGGCTAAACTCAACATTTGCTACGGGTTTTCGCCCTTTTTCCTTCTTTTACTTTGCTCTGTGTCTCTCTTCTCCCCGCATTGCTGTGCTCTGTGTCTGCTCTCAACATTATAGCTGACACACAGCAGCAGAGCAGCAGAACAAAACCCAGCCGGCCCGAGAAGCCCACTGAAACCTCCTCGCTGGGCTGACAGATATACTGGGTCAGATGCGCTGGGTTTGCTGACGTGTCGAATCATTAATGTTGTTTATGAATCCGCGAAGTATCTCCCTTTTGTTAGCCTCACATTCCTCTACCTACCTCGTGCTGGTACTTTGGATTTATTGGCACGTTGGTGTATCCATTCTCTCTCTCTGTCTCTCTCTCTCTCTCCCTCTCTCTGTCTCTCTCTCTCTCTCTCTCTCTCTCTTTCTCTCTCTCTCTCTCTCTCTCTCTCTCTCTCTCTCTCTCTCTCTCTCTCTCTCTCTCTCTCTCTCTCTC
>OLKM01000362.1:127889-137999 GCA_900291075.1 Melanogrammus aeglefinus | reverse complement strand
ATCTATTTTCAATGAACTGCTACACAGACCTGCATTTTTAATGTTGCTTTAAAAGAGTTTGTGTCAATTATTAAATGATTTTGCACCTATGACAGGATCTAATTTTGTTTAACCATTTTAAACTCTGCACGCCATCACTTTGTGAATGGAAATTGTGCAAATGATCTGTGATGGTATTCTCTTGTGGTCTGTTGACCTTTTAATTCAATTTGGTCATGTCATGCCCCGTATGATCTGATGCCGTGATGCATTACCAGATCCAATCCTGACTCCTCTTCTCTCAGCGGATCAGGTTTCATACAATATAAATCTAGCATTCTAGTGGATGACGTGTGTACGGGGACCCAGTCAGGACCATGGCATTTTGGACACACTCATTGAACACACACTAACAAACACACACACACACACACACACACACACACACACACACACACACACACACACACACACACACACACACACACACACACACTCAAACACACACAAACACACACAAACACACACAAACACACACTAGCCACACACACACTCAATAAAACATACAGTCACAAAAACATCCCATCCAACATAGCTTGTTTACCGTGATGTATATGCCATTGTGACGACGCATGAATGTTTGCACGAGTTACACCAACCACACGCCCACACGCACAGACACACACACACACAACACACACATCACACACACATCACACACACACAACCACACCACACACACACACACACACACACACACACACACACCACACCGCGCGGCACACACACACACACACACACACACACACAGGCACACCACACACACACACACACACACACACCACACACACACACACACACACACACACACACACACACACACGCGCACAGAAACAAGTGGCCAAAATGAATACTGCAGCTTCCTGCCTCATTAAATATAGTATCCTGGCTCCTCTTCAGCTGCGATTCTATCATTGCCATTATGCAACTGCCCCATTATGCAAGTCAGACTAATTAAGACACAGCCTGGCCATCCATGGGTCCATAATGGGAGCCGACTTGTTCTGGACGATAAGAGGCACGTGTCCCTAATCTCCCCGTCAAGAACCCAGCAGATCATTGTGTTTTTGAAAAACGGATATTAGCAAGATACCGATCCAATTCTACATGTAGTCAAATTCTGTGTCTGACTTTGTACACTCAGAGCGAGTTTTGAAGATCATCCCATTCCCTGCGTGTTCTTGTCCCCTAAACGATAGATGCTTCTGCAACCAGGGAGGACGAACCTCCTAGGAGGGGGAGGACAATTAGCCCTGAAAACACACCTTCTAATTGAGTTGTCACTCAGGGTAAATTGTTAGTTGGTCTTTAACCTGCTAAACGAAAGACTATTTCCGGAACAATCTTAGCGGTTGTTTGTTCCCTCTTTGCGTCTCTGAGATTCACCCAGTCCCTCCTCCTCACCCTTCCTCCCCCTCCTCACCCTCCTCACCCTCCCTCTCCTCCGATGTCCTTCCTTCACTCTACCCTCATCTTCGCTGACATTTGTTCCGGGCGTCTCTGAGTTATCTGCTCTCAGCCACATCGAATCAGCAGCGTCTTCACACTCACCTCTGATGGCACTTTGCTCCCCTTGTCTTTTACTTTTCAGTTCCCGTCTCTCTGACACCTCATTATCAGTCTTATTCTCTGATGTGTTTTCTGCCGATGATGTCTTTGACCTCAGCCGACCCCTGCATACCCTTGTCCTTCACACAGATCAACACCCTTCCCCTTTTACCGCCCCAGGGCCAGGGTCCGGACCAGGGGCCCGGGCCGTGGGCTCTGTTGAGCCGGGATAGACCTGTCTCTCAGTGTGTGCATGTGCTGCTGTCTAAAGGGGATCTGCAGGTGTACACCCCTCCCCCCTCACACAGTGTAGGATAATCAATGGTCCTGTCAGACTTTGCGTGGTGTGACTTGTCAGTCAGGTTCTGCTGAAGGGCGCTGTAGTGTAGAGTCAACTTTGATTTGATCCCTGATCCTCCAGTCCGCCTGCCAACCGTGGGCAGAAGGTAAAGATGATCGTGGCTGTCGAGGCTCCGTGGACCATAGCCGGATTTAAGATAAAGGTGATTCCATACCCAAGCTATTGAAATGGAACTACACATTGCCCTGGTTATGATGGACACATGTTCGTGGCAGCCTCTGCGTGCTACGATGTTTGAACATGCACACCCCCTGCTGTGTTATTCCTATACGCAGCAGCAGATTATAAGGATAAGAGGATATGAAAGCCATTAAGATTGTATTTTTTCGGTTTTTTAGTCCTCATATGCAAGATAAGCATGCCTACATAAATACATAAACACACAATCACACACACACACTTACACACATGTCCACACGTAAACACGTAAACACACTCACAAACACAAGCCCACAGAATTAGTTGCGTTTCCCAAGAGTTTCTGTGTTTTTATCTACTGGTCATAACTGCTGTGCCCATTTGTTGAGTTCCTACTGGCCCATTTATTTGCTCCAACAACACTGATGTTTCATTAACACTACAACCCCGGTCACGCCACTGCAACAATGTCTCAGAGTTGATAATGGAGTGCTATGCATTATGGGAGAAAAAAAAAACCTGGGGTATGAGGAAGAAAAAGAAGCCCTATCTGATTGTTTTTTTTTCTATCTTTAGTTATAATGTGATGCCTCTCTTTAGGCCCCTGCTCTTTCAGAACGGGGGTTATTTCATGGCTCATTCCTGCGACGGGGGGGCGGGGGATGCCCAGTAGAGTAGGGCAAGGCCAGATTGCCTCACATGGCCCGATATAGAAACACATCTGGAGCAATGGGGGACGCATTAGGAGACGTAGTGGATGTCAACAGCTCACACTGCTAGGGCGGCTAGATGCTATGTTTAGGCGGCAGGTTGAATGAGGAATGCAGCCGTGAAATGGGTGAGCGATGAAGCTCGGGCCACTGGCAGATCACAACCTAGCGTGAAAGGGGCTGTGATTTGCTTTATTCCCCCCTCTGTGTATAACTTGGCCTGCAAATAGAATTTTTATCTTTTGGTGTTGAATAAGAGGGAATCTCAAGATGCGTGTGCGTCAGAGTGTGTGTGTGTGTGTGTGTGGGTGTGTGTGTGTGTGTGTGTGTGTGTGTGTGTGTGTGTGTGTGTGTGTGTGTGTGTGGTGTGTGTGTGTGTGTGTGTGTGGGTGTGTGTGTAGCGTGTGTGTGAGTGTGTCGTAGGAGTGTGCGTGTGTGTGTATGAGAGCTCTGTATGAGAGTAGGAGAGCGAGCGACACATCACACACAACAACACACGACACAGCACACACACACACACACACACACACACACACACACACACACACACCCACACACACACACCACACCACACCACACACACCACCCCACACACACACATCAACACACACACACACACACACACACACACCACACACACACAACACGCTTACACACACACAACACACACCACACAACACAAGGCACACACACAGAGACACTCACTACACACACACACACACACACACACACACACACACACACACACACACACACACACACACACACACACACACACACACACACACACACACACACACACACACACACACACACACACACACTCCCTCACTCACGCCTCAAGGTTACAAAGGTAATGTCAAACTTTTAGCAAAGCCCCCGTGCAGCAGAACCGTCCTCATGGATTCATTTTAAAACATAATTCTTTTGTGGGAGTCAATGAATAATGTCCGGTGATGCCATGCTAATCTATCTGTGGGATTTGGCTCGGAACGCCCTCCCAGGCTCCAGCACCTCGTAGCTAATTACTTTCTGGAGCTCAGGACCGGGGTCCCCTCTCTGCTGGATGACACTGGGGGGCTCGGGGGAGGAGAGTGGCGGGCTCTCCACTGGAACAGTGTTACACTGACCCAGCCACCTTCCACCCTCACTATCAATTCACACTGACACACATTGGTCCAGGGAGTCTAGAGCTAAGGGCGCTTTCGTCTCACGGTCGAAAGGTTGTTGTTTAATAGACGAATGTCTGTAGCGTTAGATCGCTGTTTATAGATTTTTATTAGATCTGATCTGACTATAACGATAAAACTATTATTAGAGGGAAGGCCAGAGGGGCACTTTAGTCAATGAGGTCCAATGGACAGTGGTCTAGGCCACAGCAGCCACCCACATGCCCACACGCACGGCCCTGAGTCCTGGAGCAGGCCAGGTGAACCTGCTCCTTTTGACTGGTATTTCAAATCCATTGCCGGTCACTTTGGATACAAGCGTCTGCTGAAATGGATGGATGCTTAAACCTAGCGCAGTAGTACTTTTTCTCACATTACATCCTTAAAGGTTTTTTAAAGGCGCTCAGACCCATTAAAAGTTACCAACACAAACTTTGTAAGAGACACTGACCATGTCAATGGCTTGGACCATTAAAGTGGCCTTTCCACCTCACCTGTCTTTTATTCTTCCGTCCACCTGGGCCGGACCTGATAACCGCAGTGCTGAGACCCATTGTGTCTGAACTCTTTCCCGCCCTACCTCTCTCTCTCTCTCTTTGCTGACTCATCTGTCCGTCCTCGTCTGCTCCTTGGCTTGTTTGGCTGTCGGCGGGGGAGTGCATGTGTCCTGTGTTACAGCTGGACTACATCTGTTAAGTGCAGCGCATCACAGCCATTAGACCCTGTGGCTCTGCCCTCCTACGTCCTCCGCAGTCCGTCTACGTCAGTATCAGGTCATGTTCCCTTTCGGCCACAGCATCAATACAACATGAGTCAACAGCACGACAGTGAGGGTTAGGGTTGTTTTTTTATTTTGAGAGGTAAACAGGGAGGAAACAGGGGGATACCTCATGTGACACGAACAAGAAGTAGGACACGTCAAGAAGTGAAATAAAAGATGGGATTGTTCATAAAAAATGTGTACACTCATCAACCCCTGTAAAATCGAAATCCATAATGCTCACAAAAGGCTTGCAAAGCGATCTGCCATTCAGGGGGTTAATATCGTACCCTAATAACAATGAAACCAAGCATTGCTTGTAATTCTTCAGAACTCCTCAACCGGGCACTAACGACGCCTAGGAAGTCTGTGCTTTAGTATCACAGCTGCTTCGCTTTTGTGAATGTACCAGGTGGATGTTGGATGATGGATTTTTAAGTATGGAACCATAAAGGGGTGGTGTCAAATTGTCATCTTTATAGCACTATTTAAAATTGAAATACACCCCTATTTCAAGTAGAGCCTTTTAACATGATTAACTACGGTCTCCCCGCCCCCTTTGTATCGTAGATGTCATAGTCCCGACCTCCCGCGAGGTTAGTCAGTTCACCTCAAGTTTGCGTGGATGGCTCTACTTTTAATTGATTGTCAATACATTCTCTGTTTGCATCCTCCATCTTCCCCTCTATTGTCTCCCTCCCTGCACTCCCATCTCTTCTCTCTCTCTCTGTTCATTTTCTCTTCTCTTCTCCCTCCCTCCCTTCACTCTCTCTCTCTTCACTTCCTCTTATCCCTCCCTCCCATCACTCTCTTCAACGCTCTCTCTTCTTCTCTCTCTCTCTCTCTCCCATCACTGTCTCTCCCTTTCTTCTCTTACCTTCTCGCTTCGCTCTCTGCTCTGAATTTCTTCGCTCTCTCTCTTCATTCTCTCTCCCTTCCCTCTCTTCCCCTTTACTCTGTCTCTCTCTGCACAATCCTTCTCTCTCTCTCTCTCTCTCTCTCTCTCTCTCTCTCTCTCTCTCTCTCTCTCTCTCTCTCTCTCTCTCTCTCTCTCTCTTTCTCTCTCTCTCTCTCTCTCTCTCTCTCTCTCTCTCTCTCTCTCTCTCCTCTCGCTCTCTCTCTCTCTCTCTCTCTCTCTCTCTCTCTCTCTCTGTCTCTCTTACTCCTCTCTACTCATCGCTCTCTCTCTCTCTCTCACCCCACTCTCTTCGCTCTCTCTCTCCACCTTCTCTCTCTTCACCCAAGGCTCTCCGCCTCTCCACTTCCCCTCAGTCCTGTCTCCTCCTTCTCCCCCTCAGCGGGGTTGACTGACAGTAATGAGAATCAAGGCCGGAGCTGGGTTTTGTCCTGTCAACCCAGCTGACGAGACAGCAAGAGTAAAACACAGTTGGAGAGAGAGAGAGAGAGAGAGAGAGAGAGAGAGAGAGAGAGAGAGAGAGAGAGAGAGAGAGAGAGAGAGAGAGAGAGAGAGAGAGAGAGAGAGAGAGAGAGAGAGAGAGAGAGAGAGAGAGAGAGAGAGAGAGAGAGAGAGAGAGAGAGAGAGAGAGAGAGAGAGAGAGAGAGAGAGAGAGAGATAGAGAGAAGAGAGAGAGAGAGAGAGAGAGACGGAGAAGAGGGAGAGTGGCAGGAGAGAGAGAGGGGGATGAGAGATTAGAGAGATGAAGCAGAGGGAGAAGGAGGGGGAGGGAGGGTGAGCGAGGAAGAGAGAGAGAAGGTAAAGGAGAGTGAGAGAGGGTGGAGGAAAGAGAGAGAGGGAAGAGGGATGGAAAGAGAGGCAGAAGGAGAGGGAGGGAGGGTGGCGAGGAAAGAGAGAGAGAGAGAGAGAGAGAGAGAGAGAGAGAGAGAGAGAGAGAGAGAGAGAGAGAGAGTGCACAAGAGAGAGACAGAGGGACATAGAGCGTGGAAATATAAAGAGATAAGACACGGCGAAGTGGGCAAGAGTAGGCTTAAAACGACGAAATGTAGAAAAAGAGGAGAAGGGGGGGTGATGGAAAAGGGAGTGAGAGCTGAGACGGGCGAACAAGCGGCCGGCATGGAGGTTAACCGGCAGAACGCGCCGCGCATCAGCACTTCTTGACAGCCCGGTATTAGATAATTTGAGCCGGCCTCCCTCTCTCTCTCTCTCTCGCACCTTTTCATCCACGCATCACGGCAGCGTGTGTGACCCCTCTCTCCAGCCCTGTTTACTCTAAGGCTGTTGTTCTCATCCCTCCTCGTCCTCCCAGAGGCTGGCCCGGTTATTCACGTGAAGAGGCCCACCTGTCACCCCCCCCCCGTCTCATCCTTGTCTCCCCGGCTGCAGGGGGGTCACCTCTGCAGAGGTGGAACTGATTTGGAACTCGACCCCCTTAATGCGGACCCAACTCCCTCCCCCGTCTCATCCTTGTCTCCCCGGCTGCAGGGGGGTCACCCTGCAGAGGTGGAACTGATTGGAACTCGACCCCTTAATGCGGACCCAACTCCCTCACGAGTTGTTGTTTTGCTCATGCTGTTTTTACACTAGAAGTTGTTTGATTTGTGCTTCAGTTTCTTCCTGAGATATATCCGATCATTTATTGTCTACGGCAATGTGTGATGTTCTCAGATAGTAGGATTGGATGCTCCGGTTCATGGCTCGTTCATTTTTGAAATAGCCCTCGTAGCCTTCTAACTATTCCGAATGTGTGATGATACTACGATCATTATCTGGCCTGAATGGGAAATAATATCCAGGTGTGTTTACAATCGATCATACTAAAAGCAACTGTAGGCCAATTCCCTTTCCATGCCTTGTGCTCCAATGGTGTAATATCTATATATGACTGATCTATCCATCAATTTTTATGATCTTGTTTATAACCTGGCCGTGCAAGCCCAGTTATGAATGAGGTCACTTACTAAAATGGACCTCATCACTTTTTCCTTCCAATGTCAACACACACACACACACACACACACACACACACACACACACACACACACACACACACACACACACACACACACACACACACACACACACACACACACACACACACACACACACACACACACACACACACACACACACACACACACACACACACACACACACACACACACATGCGCGCACTCAAACAGACGCATACATACTTGCATATTGACAAAAAATGTAGCTGTTATTTTCTTTTGTGGCTTTCTCTCCATTATCTCTCTCTCTCTGTCTCTCTGTCTCTGTCTCACTCTCTCCCTCTCTCTCTCTCTCTCTCTCTCTCTCTCTCTCTCTCTCTCTCTCTCTCTCTCTCTCTCTCTCTCTCTCTCTCTCTCTCTCTCTCTCTCTCTCTCTCTCTCTCTCTCTCTCTCTCTCTCTCTCTCTCTCTCTCTCTCTCTCTCTCTCTCTCTCTCTCCATCTCCTTCCCTGTCCTGCTGTTTGCTGTCCTATCACCATTAGACACAAGCATCCATATGCTCTCCCATTGTGCTGTCCATCTCCAGGGAGGAGGAGTAAAAAGAGAGATGTGAGACAGTGCCAGCGAGAATAGAGAGGAGGGGAATATATATCCTAGTCACGGTGTAGAGAGTTTGCATAACGGAGGATAAACCTGACACGCTGTACGCTTCCAAGGACTGTACATAGGCTCTGTTGACTGTGTGCACTTGTATCGTTCGATGTCTCTCTCTCTCTCTCTCTCTCTCTCTCTCTCTCTCTCTCTCTCTCTCTCTCTCTCTCTCTCTCTCTCTCTCTCTCTCTCTCTCTCTCTCTCTCTCTCTTCTCTCTCTCTCTCTCTCTCTCTCTCTCTCTCTCTCTCTCTCTCTCTCTCTCTCTCCCTCTCTCTCTCTAGAGCAGCTGTCTAATGGTGTACCCAACCCTGCGATTGTTGGTTGTTTAACAAGCAGTGGGCCCACAACAGACTTGCTCCCGGTGGACCTGCGCGACCTCCGTGTGCTCAGAGAGGTGGTGTGTCAGTAGTGTTACTGGCTCTCTTTCTGACGTTCCCTTCAAAGATTGAGCACTCAATACAAGGCCGCAAAATGTCTATTTACTATTTGGTTGCTAGTCACACGCACACTTTCATCAAAAATGACTTACAGTGAACTTATTTTAGATACAGATCCAAGGGCAGGTGCAGGTAAAGAGCAAGTAGGGCCGAGGGGTCTTGCACAAGGATGCCTGATGACTGTGGGAGGGTTTCGGCATAGGCTGCAAGTCAGACTGTCTCTGCTCATCTCTCTCTCCCTCTCTCTCCGTCTCTCTCTCCTCTCTCTTCTCTCTCTGTCTCGCTCTTCCTCTCGCTCTCTCTCTCGTTCTCTCTCTCTCTCTCTCTCTCTCTCCTCCTCTCTCTCTCCTCATCCATCTCTTCTCTATCTCTCTCTCTGTCTTTATGGTATTCATCCTCCTGGTGGCCCTTTTTACTCTATTCCTCTCCCTCCTCCCTTCTCTTTTTCTTTTTCTCTCTCTCTCTCTCTCTCTCCTTCTTTCTCTCTCTCTCTCTCTCTCTCTCTCTCTCTCTCTCTCTCTCTCTCTCTTCCTCTGCTTCCCCTCTACCCTCCTATCTCTCATGTCTCCTCTTCTCTGTCTCCCCACAGCCGCGTCCAGCTTCAGTTTCTGCCGGGCCTCCCTGGACCACACGGTGTCCAGCGAGGAGCTGAGCTACCAGCTGCCCCGGCGGGCCGGCGGGGGCGGCAGCAGCCTGACCTGGCACGACGGCCGCGGCCAGCAGCAGGCGGCGCACACGCGCACCGTCAAGCTGCTGCAGCAGCCAGGCACTGAGGGCATCCAGGTACGGCCAGCGAGCAAAGACTAAACACACACACACACACACATTCAACCATGAATGCACAGGTGCATGCACACACACACATGCACACAAATACAAACAGGGGACAAGGAGAGAGGAGGCACTGACCAGATCGGACTGTGAGAGGCAGGTGAGGAAGAGCAGAGAGAGCAGGGTGTGGCCAGATATGTGAGCATACTGAAGTGGCTTTATGGGAGACTGTGGAAGGGTCTTGGTTAGAGCAATGGCGTAGGGACCACACCTATTGTTTAACGTTATCGTGACACCAGGGCATCCACAACACACCACAACAAACCCAACCCACACCAACACCACACACACACACAACACAGTCGTGGACACACCCCACAATATACACTCATAGCACACAGGCGCAAATACACCCAGGGGCACCAACCACACACACTACACACATACCACGCACAGCAAGCACACACATACACACACCCATACACATATATACACACAGCACACGCACAAAGACACACACACTCAAGCCAGATAGACAAATGTGTAACATGAACAAATCTCTTGTGTCTCTACAAGACAAGTGTGAAAGTACATCACCAGCCATATAGGCTATTACATGCTCGATGTAGCCTTAATTGTTTTTTCTTGTACCTCATGA
>OLKM01000362.1:48270-124607 GCA_900291075.1 Melanogrammus aeglefinus | reverse complement strand
CCTTCTCCTCTCTCCTCTCCTCCTTCTCCTTCCCTCCTCCTCCTCCTTCCCTTTCCCTTCCTTCTTCTCCTCCTCCTCTCCCTACTCCTCCCTCTCCTCCTTCTCCCCCCTCTCCTCCCTCTCTAACAACATGTTCTCCTCTGAGACCCTGCCCTCCCATTCCACTGATCACAAGAAGTGTAGACCCACCTGAGGGCAGCCAGAGGCAGAGGTGTGTGAAGCCGACCCAGACAGACAAGACAGTTGACATACAGACGTGGACACACACAAACGCGTGTGCACAAGAATGCCTGTGCACACACACACACGCACACACACGCACACATGCAAACACATAAATACAAGTACAAACTCTCTCACACAAACACACACACACACACACACACACACACACACACACACACACACACACACAACACACACACACACACACACACACACACACACACACACACACACACACACACACACACACACACACACACACACACACACACACACACACACACACACACACACACACACACAAGCAAGAAGAGATGCACACACACATACCCACAGAAAAACCCACAGATTAGTTGACGGAAAAAAAACCTGCATGCTCAAGCAGATGCATGCTGCATGCACACACACACATAATACACACACACATTTGTTCACACTCATGCACACATGCATATGACAGGTGAGCTAAGTGACAACATAGTTATTGGCAGAGACAGGAGGAGAGACGGGAGAGAGACGCTTTTAGGAGGTAAAGGTCAGGGTGGGGAGGAAGTAATCTGAAAGAGAAGGAGGAGTGATTGTCCTACTGTAGGAGAACATGAAGGAGTGCTTGTCCTACAGTAGGAGAACATGAAGGAGTGCTTGTCCTACTGTAGGAGAACATGAAGGATGGCTTGTCCTACTGTAGGAGAACATGAAGGATGGCTTGTCCTACTGTGGGAGAACATAAAAGATGGCTTGTCCTACTGTAGGAGAATGTGAAGGATTTCTTGTCCTACTGTAGGAGAGCATAAAGGATGGCTTGTCCTACCATAGTAGAACGTGAAGAAAATGCTTTTCCTACTGTAGTAGAACATGAAGGAGTGCTTGTCCTACTGTAGTAGAACATGAAGGAGTGCTTGTCCTACTGTAGTAGAACATGAAGGAGTGCTTGTCCTACAGTAGGAGAACATGAAGGATGGCTTGTCCTACTGTGGGAGAACATAAAGGAATTAGAGAGTTAAGGGTCTATTAAGGTTCAGATAGAACCGCTAAAAGGGAGGCAGGGAGAGAAACAAGGTGAGAGCTGTCGAGAATGAGCGAGAAATAGAGAGCTGTGAGGGCGAACAGAAAGTGAAAGTGAGAGTAGGGGTTTGAGTGTGTTAATGCCAATCCCATAACACTGGCATCACTGTTACATCGCCATCTGTTCCATGTCATGTGTGTTCGCAATCACGGACACACACACACACACACACACACATCAACGCACAGAGAAAAAACTGATTTTTTTTCCCTCTGCTAATTGGTGCAGCATCTTTGATCAGCGGCAGGAAGGGAGCAGGGGAGGGCTATGGAAGAGAGGTCTTATCGGTCACAGAGGGTGAATTTTAAGAAGCCCCCCCCCCCCCCCCCCCTGCTCTGTGAACCTCTACTAATCCCTGATTCAGCTCCACAGAGAGGAGGAGCAGGTATACACACAACACACACACACACACACACCCACACCCACACACAGATACTTGGAAGTTTTGAAAAATGTTCAAGGTTGTGCTTCCGCAGTGAGGGAGAATACAATTTGAATGAGTGAGTCGGAGAGAAGAGGTGGATGCTGGAGGGACACTTTAAAGAACTCTGTGGATTATGCTATTGAGGCTGTTTTGGAAAAAAAACGTCCAGAACTATGGACACTAAAAATATACAACAGAGAGTAACGTCACTTGCGGATTCATTAGCAGCTCGTGATTTGTTTACGTGGAAGCAACCCGCCCCTTCTTCTGAATTATAAGGAAGTATAAAGTGCCTGTTCCTGATGCAGAGAAGGAGAATCTGAATACCAAATCAAATTACACAAAATTGTTAAATAAAAAAAATCGAGGTTGTGTAAAATTGCACATTATCTTTCAATCTGATTTGAAGTGGGACAAGGAAAGGAGGAAATTACTTGTTGGAATGTGTTTATTTTGTTATGTTTAAAATAATGTATTTGTAATACTTTTTATTGGGGAGTGTATTGGGAGATTTGGGTGTACCGGCTCTAAGATCCTTCACTGAAGTCGGGCATTTCCCCTCCTATCTTTATCCATGCATCCACTGAAGAGTCAAAGCTACAACATGTCAGCAGTAAATCGCCCTCCTTCTCCAAGTATGCTGTATCAGCATGCGGTAAATTATAAATACCTAAATATTTACTGTTGTGATTTTTCCAAACATCAGTGTAGACCATCTATATTCGGTGCATTGAGGTTGGGACTTGAATGACGGCCTCACATCACTCTAGGACCCAGACTCTATTAACTAACTAATACCCCATCCTAACTCTTTAATGAGGTATCATTGTTGACCAGGACCTCGCCACGTCCTAACGCCAACGACCCGTGAGATCCTAACGGAACAAAGAAAAATTATACTGCCTTGGTATTACGAGAATTAAAATACGTTCCCCGTCAAACTTCATGCTGGCCTTAGCTACAGACGGCCAAGAGGCGGCGTGGTCCTGAGTATGAGTGAGCTCCCCCTGGTGGACAGCTGGGGGTCTTCGGGGGCGGGGGAGTGGGCCGGGGGCATTGGTGAAGCGTGAACAAGGGGAGCAGGGAGCTGGCCAGAGGAGATAGAGGCTGATGGATGGTCACGGGACGGGGCGAGAAGAAGAAGGAGATGGAAAGATGAGGAGGGAGTCATCGTTCTATTTCCCTTCTGTCTGGCTTCTTGATGATGAAGCCCATTACTCACACAGAAATGTGAGCCGGCGTCAAATTATAGAGCCCTCCCCTTCCCCCGTCCACCTTCCTCTCTCACACACACACACACACGCACGCCCGCACGCCCGCATGCCCGCATACCCGCACACAAGCACACACACACACGCACGCACGCCCGCATGCCCGCACACGCACACACACACACACACACACACACACACACACACACACACACACACACACACACACACACACACACACACACACACACACACACACACACACACACACACACACACACACACATCATTCTGAAGCCTCTGTCTGTAAGTCTGTCGGTATGTCTGTCTGCTACCCTAACTTGACAACCGGCTGCCTCGCTATCTTCCTGTCTGTCTGTCTGTCTGCCTGTCCCTCTGTCTCTGTCGACCTCTCTGTCTCGCTCTCTGCCTGTGTGTCTGCCTGTGTGTCTCCATCTCTCTGCCTTTGCCTCTCTCTCTCTCTGTCAGCCTGTCTGTCTGTATCTCTCTCTGTGTCTCTTTCTGCCTGGCTGTCTGTCTGTATCTCTCTCTCTGTGTATGTCAGCCTGTCTGTCTGTATCTCTCTCTGCCTGTCTGCCTGTCTGTCTGTATCTCTCTCTCTCTCTCTGCCTTTCTGTCTGTCGCTCTCCCTCTGTGTCCTTCTCTGCCTGTCTGCCTCTCCGTCTGTACGTCTCTCTCTGCCTGTCGGTCAGCCTGTCTGTCTGTATCTCTCTCTCTGTCTCTCTGTCAGCCTGTCTCTCTGTATCTCCCTGAATGCGTTGCTGTTTTCCTCCCACTCCCCCGGGGGGGTTCCGTTCTGCAGCACCCGTCCTCCTAACCTTTCTCTCCTCAGCCCCTTCATCCCCTGGCTGCATATCCTAATCACAGACAGATTTATGTGCATCAATACGAGCGGCGCCGCGGAGGGCGATAGAGACGGCGTGCAGCCCCTGTTTCACTGCAGATTGAGATAATAGCCATCCTCAAATGTCTGACACACTCAGTCATCTCAAAGACAGGGCTTTCTCCACACCTCTCCGCCTCAATCTTAATTAACAACGAGGAGTGCAGTGAATTTGGGGTTATTAAACTGGCTTCAGTGCTCCATTGAGCAGCGATAGATCTCAGGGCGTAATTATGGTGTCCAGTGAAAACAGTCAAACGGAAAGCATTGTTTTTTTCGGATAAGGTCTTTAAAGGGGAATGGGCTCAGCTAGTGGAGCATTGTAATAGAGGTGTCAGGCTACAAACTATATGCATAGAGTCGGAATGACAGGGGGGGAACGATACCAATGTGGTCAGAAGATTTTAAACCACTGAACCATGATGTAGCACCTTGCCATTGAATCGCTTGTGTGATTTTAATTGTTTTGTGACAACATTAACATTTAGTCATTTAGTAGGACATTTTAAGAGAGGGAACATTTAGAGCAGACAATCAAAATTGGAGTCAACGCACAAAGTTAAAGTGCTGCACGACTACATTTGCAGCCTCTCTTGACCGCAGAGAAGCCACAGGAAGCAGCAAGACACGCTTTTTTTTGGTAGTTGTGCATAAAAGTGAGATATCGAAGCTAAGAAGGAAGCTACAGAGAATCTAGACCAAGGGCTGCATGAGAGGAGGAGTGCTGTGTTCTTTGCATCTAATAATCGGTGGGTGAACCTGACATCTTTATAAACTCCTTCGCACCGCGATGCAGACTCATTCTGTTCCTTTGAAGTGTGAGTTCTGTTGTGCGTGTGTGATCAAAGACGAGGGGAAGTGGTGAAGAGGAACCCTTAGAGAAAGAGCGAGAGAGTGAGAAGGAGATAGAGACAGAGATAAACATATGGGGATGGCCATATGCATTCTTGACTGCTTGAAGGTATTGACCTGGAAGGAATAGAGTCTTACAGAATTGCATGCATGTACACTGTCACATATACACAAAGACACAAACACACATGCACGCACACATGCACACACAGACACACTCAGGTTGGTATACAATGCAAAACAGGACAGGGACTCATTTTAATGATTCTAGAAAGAACAGAAGGTCAAGTAAACTAGAACAAGTGAAATGAAGTAGAAGCCATCGATATACAGTTAGCCTAAAAATAGAGCAGAACAGAATTATTCTGCAAAACATTTCTTTGCAGAAACATTGAAGACTACTGATGGACTGAACTGATGAGCAGCCGGATGCATTGTTCCCTTTGGATTTAATTGTCACATTGAGTAAAGTATAGGGTAAAAAACACACTGAGCCAGTGGAAATGACAGATTCCCTTTTTATATTTATAAATTGGGGTTGAGAGGTGAAGAACAACAGCTTTTATTTTGTCTTTGCCTGTATGCTTTTGCACTTCTTTTACTCTTTAAATACAGTTTGTAATTCGGTTATTTCTCTTCTTCCCTGTTGTTGTACTTTTTACTTTGTAAACTTTGAAGTTTAATTTATATGCATTGTAAGATATAATGTAAATCACATTTAATTCATTATTCAATTCATTAATGATTTAAATTTCTAAATTGCTACTTTTTTGCAGAGTGAATGAACAGCACTCGAGGAAGATGTTCTTTTAATAAATCATATTTGGTTAGACTCTATCATCCAAGGCCGTTTGATATTTAGAGGAAAGTGTGTATAAGTAATAAATTCAAATCAATTAAAATATGATTATGTGTTAAACAACCATACATCAACGTATCTCACAAATTTACTAATGCATTCTTATGTCACACATTCACATGAACACACACATACATGCATACCCACAATCAAGTACACACATACACATAGACACACTCTCTCTCTTTCTCTCTCTCTCTCTCTCTCTCTCTCTCTCTCTCTCTCTCTCTCTCTCTCTCTCTCTCTCTCTCTCTCTCTCTCTCTCTCTCTCTCTCTCTCTCTCTCTCTCTCCCCCTCCCTCACACTTGCAATTCATCCTTGTGCTGCAGAATTAACTCCTCTACTTTTTCCTGTGTGTGTGCGCGTGCCTGTGTGTGTGTATGCGTGTGTGCGTGTGCACGTGCTTGTGTGTGTGTGTATGCGCCCCTGCATGCGTTCGTGTGTGTGTGTGCATGTGTGCGTGCATGTCTATGTTTGTGTGTGTGTGTGTGTGTGTGTGTGTGTGTGTGTGTGTGTGTGTGTGTGTGTGTGTGTGTGTGTGTGTGTGTGTGTGTGTGTGTGTGTGTGTGTGTGTGTGTGTGTGTGTGTGTGTGTGTGTGTGTGTGTGTGTGTGTGTGTGTGTATGTGTATGTGTGCGTGTGTCTCCAGCTGCGTCCGGGCGAGGCCTTCACTGTGTACCACACCAGCCCCACGCTTTCCTGCCTCTCCAAGCCCGTGGTGCTGTGGACCCAGCAGGACGTGTGCAAGTGGCTGAAGAAGAACTGTCCCCACAACTACCTGACCTACGTCGAGGCCTTCGCCCACCACGCCATCACAGGTAGAGGGCAACGCACAGAATATATACCCACACACACACACGCACGCACGTGGAAATACACACAAACACACAGAAGTAATGATGTTCTGCAGCACAAGGGTGAATCGCAAGCAGTAGAGAGAGAGAGCGAGAGAAAGTGTATTTTTTTTTGGTGTGTATTTGATGGTGTATTTCTATGTGAGTGTGTACGTGTGTATTTGTGTGTACAAATACACTTGCACACACTCACCAGTCATACACAAAAAAAATCAGTCGTTGCATCTCATTAAGATACATGGATGATCTGCCAAAGCCCTGAGGTGTTTATTTGTGAAGCGACAACATCTTGTGTTAGAACTCTGCCGGTCAATCAAATCTGTGCGTCTGCAATTCCGATCTCCAGGAGGAAGGCTGAGCCATGGAAGGCGTGTCAAGTCTCATTCCAGCTTGTTTTATTTGTACAGCCATTGATTGTTTCCAAAGCTGAGCTTGTTTTTTTTCAGCCGGAAAAAAAGGTTTGCGCAAAAATATCTTCTTGAGTGCGATTTAGACGTTTGTGTGGAAAAATGAAAATGTTTTGTGTTCTTTTGAAGGGAAAAGAGAGAAAGTGCTGCTTGAACAGTGGTCGCTTGCTGAGATCTTAGTCAGGGTATTGTTAGCACACCACAATGTCCTGAGACAACATGTGCACACAAATAGACACAGTACTCAGTCTGTCTCTTCCTGTTCCTTCAATGTTCTCTCTCTCTCTCTCTCTCTCTCTCTCTCTCTCTCTCTCTCTCTCTCTCTCTCTCTCTCTCTCTCTCTCTCTCTCTCTCTCTCTCTCTCTCTCCTCTCTCTCTCTCTCTCTCTCTCTCTCTCCCTCTCTCTCTCTCATCTCTCCCATCATCTCTCTCTCACACGCTCTCTCTCTCTCTCTCTCTCTCCCTCTCCCTCTCCTCTCACTCTCACTCTCACTCTCTCTCTCTCTCTCTCTCTCTCTCTCTCTCTCCTCTCTCTCTCTCTCTCTCTCACTCTCTCTCTCTCTCTCTCTCTCTCTCTCTCCTCTCTCTCTCTTCTCTCTCTCTCTCTCCTCTCTCTCTCTCTCTCTCTCCTCTCTCTCTCTCTCCCTCTCTCTCCCCCTCCTCCTCTCTCTCTCTCTCTCTCTCTCTCTCTCTCTCTCTCTCTCTCTCTCTCTCTCTCTCTCTCTCTCTCTCTCTCTCTCTCTCTCTCTCTCTCTCTCTCTCTCTCTCTCTCTCTCTCTATAAAATAAAGCAGACCGTAATTTTGCTATTTGTCCAGTCCCCACTCACCTCCACTCATGGGCATATACACAGAACCTCTGAGTCTGTATCAAGGTTATAGAGTACACATTAGGAGACATTATCCTAGACAGTTCATTTTCGAATATCATGATTTCATTTAGAAAGAGAGCGAGAGACTAGCTATGAAGAGAAACACACAAACCATTCTGTTTATGTATTCAATTACAGATAAACATACCAATTTCCATTTCTTAAATGGTCATTAGCTCTTTGTGTCTGTATGTGTTTGTGGGAGTGCATGTGAGGTCAGAGACGAAAGATATTAAAAGACAGATAGAGAGTAATACAGTAAAATATAAAATGTAATTACATCATGGTTAGAGGCGTCCAAGCCCTGACCTGCTTCTAACAGTAATGTTCCAGTACGACTAAAATGGATTCACTACTAAGATGTATTCACTCCGAAAAGCATTAAAAACCCTCTATGAAATGGATAGTTCCGTTCTTTGATTGTGATTGGCTCAAAGCTTGGAAAATACTCATGCACACCTGTGACTTTATAACAATTCATTTTTAGTATATATGTTCCTCAAATCTCAGTAGTATTCTAGCCTGTGTTGCCTGGCAACCGTTTTGCTGTCTTAAGCAACTATACTGCTGGCTGAAGAATGATGATATGTTTTCAAGAAATGATCGCATTTTATGCTGCTGTGTTTTTAATTTTCACGTTGTGCCTAACAACGGCCCCTAGCTGTTTCTAAATCACCGTAAACAACTGCTTCTCGTGGCTTATTAGTTATACTGTAACTCTACAACAACATCCCTTAGTAACCGGGCAGGACAGGCAGAACATTTTCAAGTTCGGATTTAGTTCAGCTGTGATGAAGTAGCTGCGTGATACAAACCAGTCCCAGTGAGACGGTAAGGCATTAAGGTCAGATTCCCAGCAACCTCGCAGTGCCCCGCAGGCCTCCCATTGGAGGGCGAGAACGTCAATATCTTCTCAGCACAGACGTATTCATGCCCAAGTCTCCCAGCCGCTTTCTCTAGCAAGAGTGTTTCCTATCGGTATCACAATAGACTACTGATCGTTGTTCTGTGCTTTGTTGCAATCAGGCCAGCAAAACTGCTGTTAAACAAGTATCCAATACATAATTACTGTATCACTGTTGTGTGTCAGTGTGAACTCCAATCGATCAAATCACCCATCTGTCGGCATCTGTCTGTCTGTTGTTTTTATTATTTACACAATGGTGCATTAAGAACGACTTGAGAGATGCAATGAATGGCATTAGCCTCCTATCAAAGGCTTCTCACAAAGCCTCTCTCATTTTTCCAGAGGAACCCCCCTGCCCCAACCTCTCCTCCAAATGGCTTCCGATCTTTTTTTAAAGGATCATTATCATTACGACCAGGACAGCAATAGCAACCATTTTGCCTGCAGAAAACATTTGAAAAGCAATTATTTTGGAGCTAAATTGAGAGAGAGGTCATATCAAACAGGCCCTTTTTGTGTTTTTAATCTCTTTTTAGCTCTTCTTTTTTTTCTATCTTTTTTTCCACTATTATTTGCCTTTTGTCACCGCACTGATATTCTGCAGGCAATTATTAAGAGCTATGTTATGTCTGCCTGAGGGGAATTGTTTCAAGCGCCATTCATCTGCTTTTCCCCAGTCTGGACGCATGCGAGAGCGAGGACAGTGGTTTACCAGGGCATTCTCTCACTGCCTCTGGGCTAGCTGGACACAGAAGGGCCACAGGAGAGAAGGGTGTGTGTGTTTGTGTGTGTGTGTGTGTGTGTGTGTGTGTGTGTGTGTGTGTGTGTGTGTGTGTGTGTGTGTGTGTGTGTGTGTGTGTGTGTGTGTGTGTTGTGTGTGTGTGTGTGTGTGTGTGTGTGTGTGTGTGTGTTTGTATGTGTGCTTACAAACAGACACACACACACACACACACACACACACACACACACACACACACACACACACACACACACACACACACACACACACACACACACACACACACACACACACACACACACACACACACACACTCACAGACAGAGACAGAAAGGCTAAGATGGATCCATTGTTACTAAGGCTAACTGGTTTATCATGCATCCCCCCCCCCCCCCCCCCCCCCCACCCCCCCCCCCGCCCTTTCAGGACTGCAGAGCAGGTACTCAGGGTCCGCCTTGTTCCACTTCATCTGGTTACACCGGAGCGGTGGTCCCCTCCGTCATGCTGTCCTCCTTCGGTCCACTTACTGTCCATCAGGGCTGCAGCACACTGCAATCAGAACTCCCACACGTTCTGAACACAGTGATTCACAGTGGATGACTTCTGAGTTTTGGATTTTATTACGTCAGGGTTACATGCCACCATTCTGGACAGATATTTTGTCCTGACCAGCAAAACTACAACGCAAGATAAACAAGGTTGGCATTTTATGAACATGACAACATTTATCCCCGGGGATCTCCGGAAAGCACTTCCCTTTCCTGTGGCCAGATGTGTTCAAACACGTCTCTGCGTGTTTAAATCTCTGCGTCCAATCTCTCCATCCATCTGATTTGAGTGCATTTTCTCTCAGAGCCGGGATGAGCTATAAAGTGCAGTGATCTGCTTGGATTTAGCCCTGTCTACACAATGGGAGACAACGGATCAATCTATAGCATTAAGGGTTGGACACCACCAGTCACATGACGTTGAAGCAAACTCTCCTCATTGAGGACATTTACATGTCATGTTCACAGGCTGGTGGATGAAGAGAGGCAGGACCGTTGTGTTATCATCTGTACAGTGTCCCTCTTTCAACCCACTCTTTCTGCCTCATCACGTCCTGTATTCTTCATGTTTACCTGCAATTTTTATTCAAACAATGTACCGGTAATCATTTACAGAATGGGTTGTTTGTGAAGGAGGTGACACGATTTGATACTATGGATAGCTAGATAGCAAGGTTTGATAGATAGTGTAGATAGATAGATACGATAGACGGTATAGATAGATACGATAGTACCATATATAGATAGAAAGATAGATGTATACTGTAAATAGATAGATGGATGGATACATAGACTGAGGAAGGAAAAATTAACGAGAAAGAAAGACAGACATAAAGAACGGAGGTATTGAGACAGGAAATGGGAATGGATGGACTGATTTGGAAAGTGAACAGCATGAGTAATGACTCTAATTAGGGTTTAGCATTCACACATGGTAGCTGCACAAATGATGGATACTCTTCTTTCCCAACACAGAAATAAGTGTGTGTGTGTGTGTGTGTGTGTGTGTGTGTGTGTGTGTGTGTGTGTGTGTGTGTGTGTGTGTGTGTGTGTGTGTGTGTGTGTGTGTGTGTGTGTGTGTGTGTGTGTGTGTGTGTGTGTGCGTATTTGTGTGTATTTTAGGGAAATATGCTTATATTTTTTGTGAAAGTGTTTGTGTGTGTGTTTTTGTGTGTGTATGTATATGCCTGCATGTGTGTGTGTGTGTGTGTATGTGTGTGTGGTTGTGTGTGTATGTGTGTGTGTGTGTGTGTGTGTGTGTGTGTGTGTGTGTGTGTGTGTGTGTGTGTGCGTGTGTGCGTGCGTGTGTGTGCGTGCGTGCGTGTGTGTGTGTGTGTGTGCATGCATGTCTGTGTGTACGTGTGCTTGATTCTGCATACTGCTGTTAAAGGGGTAATATTTACTGTGGGTAATGGCATGTTAAATATGCATGTCCCTGGGGTTTACCACCTAATGTTGCCATAAAGATGAAGCCCAGTTAACAGACAGTCTCACCCATCCTTCCAGTGCCAGTACATTGACTCCCATATGGCCGCAGGGCTGCACTTAACCCTAGTCTGTAAATTAAGTTAACGTGCAGACTACAGCATTCGCGGTGCAAACAAAACACACACACACGCACACACGCTCACACACACACACACACACGTACAAACGCTGACACAAACAAGCACATACATATACACAGACAGATATACACACACATACAAGCAAACACACACACACCAACACTTTTACGTAGCAGATACACACACACACACACACACACACACACACACACACACACACACACACACACACACACACACACACACACACACACACACACACACACACACACACACACACACACACACAATGACACACACACACACACACACACACACACACACACACCCATGCGTGGACTCATTTACTTACCCACACATGCACACAATCAGACAGACACGCACATGCAGGGAGACATCTGCATCACATTTTCCTTCTTTTTTTTTTTTGGGGTTGTACGGAGCATACACAATAACCTGACCTTCATGCGTCCCACTCCCTCTGCCCTTGTTGTCTATGCCGCCTCCAGGCCGGGCACTGCTGCGTCTGAACGGGGAGAAGCTGGAGCGGATGGGCATCGTGCAGGAGGGCCTGAGGCAGGAGGTGCTGCAGCAGGTCCTGCAGCTGCAGGTGCGGGAGGAAGTGCGGAACCTTCAGCTCCTCAGCAGAAGTAAGCTAATGGTTAGCAGTAGTAAGCTAACGGGCTAATGGTTCACTTACGTGAACTAGCAGTTAACAGAAATGAGCTAGCGGTTCACAGAAGTGTGCTACCTGTAAGCTAGCGGTTCACATTTAGTCTGATGCATAATGTATATATTTTTCCTTTTATCGTGTTTTATGTTTGTGAGTGTGTTTGTATCCGTGAACAAAATGTGTGTGCGTGTCTGCATGTGGGTGTATATGCGTGTGGGTGTTCCTAACAAATTGTGAAAGGAGTTAAACAACAACCAGATAGACAGAATATTAACTTATAAATGCGCAAGAGACAACAGATCTCAACCTAGGCAGCCCTTTTCATGTTTATATGTCAGCCAGACAACCAGACAGCCAGACAGCCTGAGAGAGACAGGCTGATACCATTGTACACCCGGGGTCCTCGAATACCCTGGCTCACAATAATTGGCATAGTGCAAGAGGACAATGACTGTAATGTACTGGTTTTTATTTGAGTTGGGATAATGGATGGGTGGCTTAATGACATGGGCTGGGACTGGACATCAGAGTACATCTGTTTGTAGCTGTTTGTGTGTGCGTGTGTATGTTTGTTTATGTGTGTGCATTTGTGTGCATTCGTGTGTGTTTGTGTGTTGTCAGGGTTTTCGTTTACATGCAACACTGCCTCCAGGCTGATTGATGTGACATATAAAGACTCATTTTAAGCCACCCTTGATAAGCCAGCCCCGTCGATGGCTACTGACCTGGATTATGCTGTTGGGCTGGCCCTCCGCTCCCTCCGTGGGTGGCTCGGTGGGTGACGGTTCTCTTCCAGTAACATGTTTCATTTAGTTCAGGAATGTCGCAGCCCTCAACTATGAAATTATCCCCACTCCTCCTCCCCTTGTTGCATTCATTAAAGTGCCGAAGGTATTATTAGACTCTTGCATTAAATATAATTTGCGATGATTTAACAATAACATTGCATGCACTTTAGGGAATAGAGGTTTGATGGGTGTTGTTTTGCCTCTAATTACATTTTTGGATTCTTGTTATTGTTTTTATCGACAGTGCCACAATATTCGGTCTGCGATAACATCCAGTTGCTCCATAGACAATAACAATCAACCTTCTGCAACACAACATATTATAATGGTTTCCAGAATCATTATTATTATTGTTTTCCAAACATAACCCTTGCCATACATACATTTATATTCACACACACACACACACACGCATACACACATCACACACACACACACACACACCACTCACACACACACACACGCTCACACGTGAACAAAAGCCTGCATGTCTTGTTTATGGTGGAACCACTAACCCAACACCCAGAGGGAAATCATAACGTATTGGAGAAAATGCACCTCGCCACCCAGACAGGAGATTCAAGGTCCCGTGAGGCAGCAGCGCCACCCACTGACACTCCCTGACACCCGCTGTCAAACACCGATCCCAGAGGGAATATCATTGTAATAACAGGAATGAACAGGGTCAATTAAAGGCATTTGTGAATGGTTAAATTTGCGGTTGAAACACACCTACTGATAACGACAGAATAGTGCAGACGTAATGTGTCTGTTAAACGGGCCTCAGCACGAGCTACGCCACCCTCTTGGTCTATGCCGTCTGATTGGTTGGCTTCATAGAACACCTACGTTTCACCTGAGGCTCACCTGAGGTTTATTTAAGAAGGGGGTTGGGGGTGATCGCACGCTCAGATAATGTAGTTTATGTCGTTTAACACCGAGATGGGATTAGGAAGATGGTGTTTGGTTATGTGATGACAGGTGTGTCTGTGTGATCTATTTGGTTTGGTTATGTGATGACAGCTGAAGGTTGGGGCGGGTGTGAGGTGTTTGGGGAAGAGAGGTGCTAGGACAATGCTGTGCTACAGAGGAAGGAATGGTTTGGTTGGTGCAGGAGAGAGGTGATGGTAGAGAGGCAGAAAGCTGACGAAATCTCTCCATGTGCTCTTATTTAAGAGGCAAATCACAACCTATTGTTAACAGAAGCCCAAAACCATGTGATTGCTCACAGCCCATTTATGCTGCGATCCCAGGATAATTACGAAGAAGACGATAATTACGATAAAAGAGAGATACACACACACACACACACACACACACACACACACACACACACACACACACACACACACACACTTTTATTCTCTGAATCTCTTCCCCACACAATTCTGTGAAGGCTCATGAGTGAGATTCAGAGAGCTTCTATAGCCTGTTTGCCGTGTAATGGAAACTTTTACACCAGATCTACACCAGCCCAGCTGGTCTCTCCTCCTCCTCCTCCTCCTCCTCCTCCTCCTCCTCCTCCTCCTCCTCCTCCTCCTCCTCCTTCTACTTCTTCCTCTTCCTCTTCCTCTTCCTGGTGTCTAGTCCTATCCCCCCACACACACATTCCTCTACTGCCATATCACTGAAGCGAATTACTGGAAGGAATCGCAAGTGGAATGGAGTTATTAAGAGAGAGTTGTTGCTGGCTGCGAGAGCTCTCTACAAACAAAACAGATAATGGAGCGGGAACATCACAAGGTTAATGAGCACAGATGGACGCTGGAGCCATGGCCCGCGGTAATATCACTCCTCCAGCCGTCATTAGGTTCTGGCTCCCCGGACTCGCTCTCTGCTCCGCTCAAATCAGCCCAGGGTGAGCTTCCTTCTGCACTGTAATTGCAATTCACACCCAACAAGGAATCCAATTACTTTCGTTGCAGATTGTTTGGGACAAAGTTTCTCCCTGCACAGTCATTAGACTGGGTAATGAGAATACGGTTGGTCAACAGTTGCGGTTTTGATGTGTGTGTGTGTGTGTGTGTGTGTGTGTGTGTGTGTGTGTGTGTGTGTGTGTGTGTGTGTGTGTGTGTGTGTGTGTGTGTGTGTGTGTGTGTGTGTGTGTGTGTGTGTGTGTGTGTGTCTGTGTGCGTGCGTGCGTGTGCGTGCGTGCGTGCAAGTGTGTTTGTAGTATGAGATGGAGTTATATGTAGTCAGCAATGTGGGGTGCATGTGTGATACACGCAAATCAGAAGAACAGAGAATGCTCTAATCAAAGAGCCCAACAGCCTTCGGTAAAGATGGAAAAAGAAAGAACAAGAAATGAAAGAAAGTAAGGAAGATTCTCATTATCTGAGTCTTCAATAAGAATCCATGAGACTTTCTGTGCTGGTGTAGCCTCCCCAAGCCAGCCTTAATCCAGCAAGATAACCTCCGGTTTCTCCCCATGCTATTACTCTCGGACCCTCTCGACACAGGCAGCATGGCTTCCAACAATATGCAGTCGGCCAATCAGCAAACCCGAACGAGTGATGATGATGACGACACGGGATGCTTTGAAGAATTCTTTTATGCTCTAATAATTCAACAGGATGGAAAGGGCTCGCTTGCAGCTCATACAAATGGCTGCAAATCAAGGTCGACTGACCACGCCCCCCCAACACACACTGCCAACGGAAGACTTGACCGACCTGGTCTCAGAAGTCCGACATCATGCCGATGATGTTGCTGGAGGTGGGGACCTGTAAGCGGTTGATTTGGCAGCAGTAAAAAACTGTAAAAGTGTCTGTTAAGGTTTCAAACCAAACCGTGTAGACTGGTACACTGTAGAAATTCCAATCCCCCACAAAATCCCATCCGACAGCGTCATCCACTCAATCAATCCAGTGAAATATCACTGGGAAAAAAAACAAGGAGACATTCCAAACTCCGCCCTCTGCAGTTCATGCAATGACATTGTAGGACTGCTTGATATGGGATTCTTACAGACCAACTGAGTGAAGTGAATATGGCTTGTCCCCCACAAGTGCTCTCTGGGGCTGTGTGGTCCCAGCAGGCCGTCCTGCAACATCTGGCCTTCTCATGGGGTAGCTGCCCTTTTCCCTCTGTCAGTAGGGCTTTCTGACTGTTATCTGTCTCATTGGTAAGTTTCCCCCCCCCCCCCCCCCTGTACTCCAACACATCTGATCTGTCCTCCTCAACATCTAGCTGTTGGATGTTGTCTGTCCCAAAGTGTGCGTGTGGGTATCCTCGTGTGAACATTGTTTGTGGTTTGTGTGGGTGTGTGTGCAAACGTGTGTGTGTGTGTGTGTGTGTGTGTGTGTGTGTGTGTGTGTGTGTGTGTGTGTGTGTGTGTGTGTGTGTGTGTGTGTGTGTGTGTGTGTGTGTGTGTGTGTGTGTGTGTGTGTGTGTGTGTGTGTGTGTGTGTGTGTGTGTGTGTGTAGCCATCTGTGCTTGTCTCCGGGGTCCCAGTGGTGATTAGCTGAAACTGGATGATAATGCCCAGACACACACATACACAAACATGCGCCCGCGTGCGTGAGTGCCCGTAAAACAAACATCCATGAAAACACACACTACCCCTTCAATTGAAAATAATAAAAAATATATATAATAAAACGTTCAACAGACATTTTGTTGCGATGGCAGATCGTCGTGGTAACCTTGTGGTTTTGGAGTGGTCCTCTTTTTTGTGTGCGTGTGTGTGTGTGTGTGTCTGTTTGTGTGGGTTTGCCCTTGTGGGGACTTCACAGAGAGTTCCTGGCAGTGTGTGTCTGCCAGCTGAACTGTAGCTTTGAATTAGAATGTGAACAAACTCAGAGCAGGCAGAGCAAAATAGTGAATCTATCTCGAACACAATTTATTTTGCCTAGTCGCCGCGCACACCGTGTCTCTCGTACCCGCCTCTCTGCTATCCGCCTCCAACATCTCCTTCATCTCCCTCTTCTCATCTGCAATCTGACGACCCCATTGGGGAGCTGGTTAAAGAGGACATTTTTCAGGGGAGGACTTTTTTTCTCCTTTTTACACAATGCTCCATTTGAAATGTCTCACGGTATCACTTAGATTCAGTTATTGTCATTCTGCTCCATGGCGCTGGTTTGTTGCATGTGTTTGTTTGTATGTCTCTGTGTGGGTCTGTGCGTGTGTGTGTCTGTCTGTGTGTATTTGTGTGTGTTTATGTTTGTGTATTTGTGTATGAATATGTGCATGTGACAAGACATGCAAACACAGTGTGTGTGTGTGTCTGTGTATGTGTGTGTGTGTATGTATGTGTTTGTGTGTGTGTGTGTGTGTGTGTGTGTGTGTGTGTGTGTGTGTGTGTGTGTGTGTGTGTGTGTGTGTGTGTGTGTGTGTGTGTGTGTGTGTGTGTGTGTGTGTGTGTGTGTTTATGAAGCACGTGACTCATTCCCAGCTATCAGCAGTGGAGGGCTTAGTGTTTAAATGCCAGCGATGTGAGAAGCAGTGGTGGCAGCGTCCTACTGTCTCCCGGTGTCGTTTCAGGACAGGACAAATGGCTCGTTGTCAGGGAAACCACCTGGCCACATCTGCTGCTGGCTGAGAGGGAGGCAGATAATGCCGCGGACGAGGCGGTGGCCAGGTGCTGCGGCGTGTGGCTCGCGTCTAGCGTGTCAGTTAGTTAAATCTTGAATGATCGGCTCCTTGACGGGGGAGGTGGTATGGGGGGGTGGTTGTTATTCCGACCATATGTGTCAGGCGATCTTAGCCTCCGTCTGTCGCTCAGCGGAGACAGCTCTGCGTAGGCGTGAAAATCAGGACTGTTGTCTCATCTAATCGCCGTCGTTCTGCGCAGGGAGACGCCATAAAGTGTCTACAGCAGTGTGTGTCTATTCTCGCTGTAAGAGTGCACGTTCATCCAATGTTGTGATGTCGTTAAGGGCACAATGCGTATTACTTGGTGTGTCTTGCACATATTTTCCCCACAGTGTTAATTGCCGGCCCCACGGTATTCTCACTTACTGCTGAGGCGTACACTTGTACTTTATTGTGGGGATTACTTGGGAAACAACTCATTTCCCTGAAGGGCCCTGGACCCATGCCTGTCCTTTGTAAAGTGAAGCTGAAAATAGGGGTTAAACAGAGGGCAGGGTGGATGTGTGCGTGAGTGTGTGTATGTGTGTGTGTACACGCACGCATGTGTGTGTGTGTGTGTGTGTATGTGTGTGTGTGTGCATATGTGAGCGTGCGTGCCAGCGTGATAAATTAGGATATAGCCTCTGTGACTACCAGTGCTTTTATCTATTCAAATCTTAATTATGTATTCCTCTCTCTCTCTCTCTCTCTCTCTCTCTCTCTCTCTCTCTCTCTCTCTCTCTCTCTCTCTCTCTCTCTCTCTCTCTCTCTCTCTCTCTCTCTCTCTCTCTCTCTCTCTCTCTCTCTCTCTCTCTGTCATACTTTCTCACTGTCTCTCTCTCTCTTCTTCACAGCCTCCTTTGGAAACTTCTCTTAGCTCATCCCTTGATCCAGTTGGCAGCCCTCTTCCTCTCCTCTGCCACAATACGGCTCCCAGAGTCTTGGAGGAGCTGTTGTGTGCAGATATGTGTGGGGAGAATCAATGCGTGAAAGGGGAGAGGACAAGTCTATAGACTTCATGCCAAGCAGACCAGAGGATTCTCATTCAACACGGCCAATCTACTTTAGAGACACAGAAAACAGAGACAAAGCACTGCTTAGGGGTGGGGGTGGGGGGGGGGGGTGCATTAACATAGCGATACGATGTAAGGTTCACATCCCCAGCGACAATACGAGCATATCACATTCCCAATCTTATCAGAGACAATACTTTTGTGTTTTTATCTCAGTTGCGACGGAGCTAACTGGTGGTCCTGAAGGGATGCTGATTGAATTCCCTACAGCGGCTTCTTGTTGGGGAACGTCCTCTTTCCATGCACAAAGTCCAAGTTTTTTTTTGGTTTGCTGCTAGATCTACAATAGGTCATTCTATGTGGTTTTATTTTACCTTTTAGAACCGTTAATATATGAAAATTTAGATGATTTGGACGTGCCGTTCTTTTAATCATATCATACAACACCACGATTAAATTTATTCCAGAAACTCACAAACTACGGGGGGGGGTAGCTGTTGAAAAGCTCCTAATTTCCTTTGAATAATATTTTCATTGCAATTACCATCATTATCAATCATCAAGTCATCATTATTAGGTCCCTTAACATTAACCTCTCAGGACTTTCATTTTTGAATATGCATCACTTTGTCCATTGTTAAATAAAACAAATATATAATAAAACACAACAGTGCTCATTGGTCACAGCACTCAGATATCTTCTATGTATATTGGATGACCTGCAGTATATCAGTACATTATGAACAATCAATGGAATAAACTCAATAGATAACTTATAACAATATAAACCATTGGTCTGTGTAGACTGTGGCTGTACGTTTGTATTTAGAATGGAATAGAGGACAACCAAAGACCAATAGCCGACTGCTTTTGTTCACTATTGTGGATCAAGTAGCTTTTCTTGTAGCAGGCCAGAATGAATGGCGTCTTGTTTAGGAAGTGCTCAACTTATGATAATGATCATGTAACTGCGGCATGTACATCTTCCAAGCCCTCCGGTCACTGTAAGGTTCTCCTTCTGTTTATGTTGTTATATTATTTATGTTATATCATTATATTCGTTTTTTCAAAAGCCCAGAACGCCGTCTATACTGTGAGGGCAGCTGGCATGACGCTCTGCCTGAGGAACCGGAGGAATGCTGAACACAGTGAGCCGGAAACAGGGACGTCTCATTCACGTTCCAAACCGCGAGAATACGAGAAGCTTTGTCCAGTCAAAGCTTCTCCTTCCCATCAATTCAACCCCATCGATCCAGACTTTGAAGGACTTCTGGGACTAAGCAAGTGAACCACTCTTAGCGAGGAAGTGAAGAAAAGACACTCTATGGTTTATTTTTTGACACTGATGTATATTTCCAAACGTCTCGCTTTACTTGGTTAGAGAGGATGTCATACAAAGGGGAACAGAGGAAATGTCTGATATATATTATATCTGATATATAAAAGCGTATATCGTATAATAAATTAAACTGTCTTTTTAGAATAAACGTATACAAAAAGTGTGATACTCCTGTGCAATTATTTTCCACATATGCCTCTATTTACCGTAAGCTGTATAAAATGTGTTTTTCCTTTAAAACGCCTCTTTCTACACTACAAATGGTTCTGGCATTTAAATTGATATTGATAAATACAAAAAAGCAGTTCAGAACAACAGCTCCAGGTTACTGTGTTCTTATTATTTAAGATATTGCTGGGTGCATTCTGTTCTAGCCATACCTCTCACTGTTACTGCATCTTTCCTCTAACCCTCTGCTTTCCTTCGATGTGTCATCATCCCATTTTTGTTACCCCAACACTCCTGTCCGTCGACTCCTTTCATGTTTGTTATCTATTCTCATTGCCTTATTTATTAATAAATTATGCCTACCCCTCTCACTATCAATCCCTTACTGTGGAATATACGTATTCATACCTGTATCGCTATCATAGGCCTGCTGCCACCGACAAAAGATGAAGGAACGGCTTTTAAAGTTGGAATTAACATAAAAAGCCACTCAGGAACGATGAATCATGCCAGTCACTCAATGAATACTAAATGAATCCCTTTGACGGCCTGTACACAAAAAAAAACACAGATGCAGAAATACACAAACTCACAGTTACGCCCCCCCATACACACACACACACACACACACACACACACACACACACACACACACACACACACACACACACACACACACACACACACACACACACACACACACACACACACACACACACACACACACACACACACATAAAAACACTACTCACACTTGGGATTAATTACTGAGAAACGGTAAGCATCTCACCTGTTAACAACATGGAAGATGTGTCATATGGTTGCTGTACATCATCAGAGACCGCGGGTTATATAACAGGGATAAATACACAGGGTGTTGTTGACTATGTACCTTCTTCACAAGGCGTTGACGTGGGATTTTGATGTCTACAATGTCGTCATTTCCTATTTACTTTATTACCAGCAATGTGTACAACTATTTTAAATATTTTAATATTTTTTTAATCGTCATGTGTGTGTTGATGCCAGTGGCTGTGATCGTTTTATTTGACAAGATGAAAGTAAACAATAAACACTTTCCAGGAGAAGGAAGTCTTTGAGCACCTCGAGGAAGAGGCAGCAGGGCAGACTGAAAAAGTGCATCTATTACAGTCACATTTCAATGTCAAGACCTTTTTTTAAATTGCTCAATCGGTGGTTTTAAATAAAGACCAGGCACATTATTAATCCCAGATTAAACAATGAATTTGTGAATTGGTGAGCCTTGGTTGTTTTCATAGGTTCGGCTCGGCCCTTATTGAAGACCTGTCATCTTGAGTAGCCTAGAAGTGAACAGCCGTCAACAGCCTTTGCAAAAAATAACGTCTGACAAGCTTTAATACTTCATATGGGGGCACTAATGAGCAGCACACAGGACCTAATGATGATGAGGGGTCTGTAGGCCTGCCCTTGGACCCAGTTTTCGTTCGCAGTCACGCCAATATTTAAAGACAGCACTGCCCCCTTGCGGGACTTGAGAGTACTTTGAGGTATTCGTAACCTGCTTTGGGAATTTTAAAAAGTTCTTACTATCTGTCATTTAGACAGATATCTTGTTTTGTTTTTGGTTCGATTGTTCAGAAAAAAAAAATACAACATCCGTTTATGTACTGTGGAAGTGGTTCATGGTAGTAGGCCTAGGCCTACTGGTGGTAGACCTACTTAGGCTACAATTTAACTTTGCTTTCCATTCCGTGAATTGGACGTGTGAGGTTACTGAGCCCTTCCACTGGCACTCTTAACAATCGTAATCAACCTACTATTCTGAGGGGTTAGGATCAGGGTTTCAAATAATCAAATATTTGTATAGGCACCGGCACTCGTCAAACAATCTTGTTTTAATGGCATAATCCTTGATATTTTTAAGGTCAAAAAACTTCAACGAGGATGAACTCCATGTCGTCTAATTTCATATGACGTGCGGGACGACATAATGCAAATATATTCCACTTAGAAATAGGTGACGCACACACGTGCGCGTGGGCCTAGCATACACCCGCATTTACGCATAAACACACACAGACACACACAGACACACACAGACACACACAGACACACACAGACACACACGCACATAGGTCATATCAGTTAAAGGCTGGTAGGTTAATCATACTGAACATCCCTTGCTCCTATGTTGTCATTTAGTCTAGGCCTACTGTATGTATCATCATGTGCCTTCTGCGAAGCAATCAAAACAGCATCGTTTTCAACTTCTGACATCGTGTCAACAGATAGACTTAAGCCCGTAGGAAGGTTTTTTTTTTCATAGGCAAGACCAATGAATTGGGCTAAATCTACAATAGGGCGGTCACAATCAATCGTTACGGGTATATCAGGTTTAAATTATATAGGCCTATCCACCATCTCTGATAAATATGGTCAAGCGTCTGAGTGGATGAATTCACGGCGATCGGATATAGCAGATTAAAATAGTTCTCTGACGCTGATTTAAGAAATTTGAGGCTGACCCTTTTTCGTCATGAACCAACGCCGTTACGTCGGAAGGAGCCGCATCAAACGGTTTAGTAATGCGTTTATTAGACCGATCAACTAATATTATCTGCTCGATGTGGGTAATAATAACGCGAGAGTTTGCAAGTTGCCTTAAGACTGGAGTTCCAACTGCCAAAGGTGGAGTGGATCCGCGCATGACCCGACACACACTACTGTAGTACTGTACACGGCAGAGGGGATATATCGATATAAAAAACAACGAAATAATCCAGAGGTAAGGACCGTCAGAGTGAACCCCAAGGACCTGGCATTTCGTGTTTTTGTATCTTTTCCTTCGCTTTGCTTCCTCTTACTCTAAGCAACTGTCTTGCAGTCGTCGAAATTACTGCACTAAACATATTTTTGTGCCTCCCTTTAGCTCCAGCCAGCGCAAGGATTTTTTTTTACTCCTCCTTCGTAATAAAGTCGCCATTTTGCTTCACTGCCTATATTAAACCATCCGTATTTATATTTCCCTCAATGATTTGGATACATCTTTTCTTTTGTGGTTATTTTTTAATCGTGAGGAGGTGACTCGTGTCTCACGGCGGTATACATATTAATGCAGGGAAGGGGTACGATTCTTAAACGGTAATAGGGTGAAGTATCCGCTATATTCTCTTTAAATAAATTATTATTGATACGCTCCTTCCGTGCTCTTTTCGGTTGTCGCGACTGTCTCGTTTTCGAAGCGCTGGGATACGACGACAATGACGACTGTCTGCCTCTTTTTAAAGCCACCAGCCGGACCGGCGTGCCGCGAAGCTCGGCAGGTGTGTGTGTGATTGCCATGTAACTTAACGTTGAGGAAAACGCCTACTGCGAGCTGCCTATCGCCTGACCCCCACGTGGGTGACCCGGCTGCCCTGCCGCCTGTGCAGGGGGACTCCCAACAGTTCAGGTAGGTGTGGCTTTCTTGACACGCACGTACGTTGTGACCACATTCTCACTACAGAGTGGCCTACATATAGAATCTAGAATGATTATAGATGCATGTGTGTTGTTATGATTTATATAAGGACAGTAGCCATCTAGGAAACTGCATACATTTCTCTGCACAAGTTTCTTCATGGAGGTTTTCAGGAAGAGGCTTTTGTGTACAGAATGTGGGGCATTAACTCTTGTCCGTGAATAGGACGCCTACTAGATGTTTCTGCATTCCCATAAAAAGTCATGTCAGATTTGGAACAAACACTGAGTGCAACTGACTTCGGGTCATCATCAAATCAACTGTGAGTACAGTACACTGCAACCTTGAGGGAACATCCCTTCTCATCCAGTCTGCAATTTAGTGGCATGTTTGTAGGTCCTTCAGGTCTCTAATGTTTGACTTTTTGTGTGGTTTTGTTTTTTAGGAGGATATATTAATGTGTGCTAAGAGGAAGCATGTTGGTTTGATTATCACAGTTTAATCAACAAATGCCGTCTGTCTATCATATTAATGAGCTGCCCCATGTTAAGCATTAAGGGTCAGGCATAGTTTGCAGACTGCAAGGATTCGTTGTGGATTAAATCATAGCGTGCATAATAGATGCATGCATGACTATTTTAAACCACAGCGACAACAATCAGTTGCGATGCAACAAAGTGATGGAGCTGGAGTAATGTAATGTGTTCAATCGACATTTAATGTAATGAACTATTTTTTACATTTTACTACACTGTAATACATTAAATGGCATGTGAACCTCCAGATGACTCAGGAAAGTAAGCATGTCCTCAGTTATTACCGCCCCCTTTTCACTCCATCCCGGCTTCTGAATGGCAGAACATGGAGTCTGCACGTACGTGAGGGTATTGATTTGTATTGAAGGTCAAGACCTCATCACCACTTCAAATGATACGTCTGTGTCTCAACCCAGATCATCTCCTGTCCAATAACATATTGAGCCCAGGGATGAGTGGCACAGAATTTACAGCTGCGCAATAATGTTCTGTCATATACTGCGATCGACAGACCTTTCTAATAATGTTCTATCAGGCAGTGCCGTAAAATAATCAATGAGATGCAGCTGAGACCCACGGCAATCTCTGTATAGTCATTTTTTTTCTCTGTCTGTCTGACCCCCACTTTACTTCTGACCCCCCCCCACCCTTGGCGTTGGAAGGTCATGGAGAGTCTGGGTGGCTCCAGGTTTGGGAAGCTATCCTCCTCAGGGCTCCCTAGAGGCCGGCCCCCAAAACATGGTCACCCGCAAGAGGCTGTCAAAAGCACCGCAGGCGCAGACAACAACAAACACGGTGAGTGACACAATGACTCATGTTGTTAGGTGAATACAGTGGATAGTTACTCTTATATCAGGGTAACCACGTTTGGACCAATATACTAGCACCTGGAAGAACAATGGAGGAGGAATTGGACGTTTGTGGTTGATAGGGGTGGGAGTTTGATCCAACGGTAGACATGGTATCCAAGGTATAACTGGTTCCACAGCTTCAACCAAGATCCTTAGGCCTTCATCACAGTGGAAAATAAAAAAATGTTTCCCTCGGCTTGCGTTACAGTGAGAAAACCAAACAAACAAACAGCCAGCTCCGACATTGGGGAAAACCCAGGCCATCTGGTTGGAAGTTGGAATACTTTAGGGGGAGAAAAACTGGACTGGGGAATTATATTTCTATCCTATATCCAATGGATCGTCATCATGCCTTTGTTAACTGAGTCTGGCACATTTGGAAAAGTGGGACTTTGATAATGACCCGGTTGTTTTTGTAGCTAGCAGGCGGCCTCTAAATTATGTGTGCTTAGTACAGACTCTAGATAGAATAAGGTGCTTCGATTTGTTTTCTGGTTCGTATTTAGGAGTCTTGGATGGATAGAATCATGCAGATGGCATTGTGTGTGTTGTGTGTGTGTGTGTGTGTGTGTGTGTGTGTGTGTGTGTGTGTGTGTGTGTGTGTGTGTGTGTGTGTGTGTGTGTGTGTGTGTGTGTGTGTGTGTGTGTGTGTGTGTGTGTCAAGTTATGCACAAGTTTGTGTCAATGCTTGTTTGCTTCTCATTATTTTGAGACAGAAAAATAAGTTGTTTCGCAAGACAGCATTGACAATGTGATAGAGAGTGGAATAGATATCTTTCCACACTGCAGGGAAGCCCCTTGATATATCACTCCCTTGTCTTGGTCAATTCATGAGCGGTTTGTCTTGTTGTATTTATGAGTAGTTTGTTAGCCTTGTAGTATTGTCGTATTTAGTGTTGCATAACATTGAGAAGTTCCTGTATTTCCGCCAGTTTATATGCTTGTCTTGCTAAACCTATTGGATCTGTGGTGTATCGTCACTGTCTTTGCCTTGAAGGTTTGACCTTGCAGCCGCATTTGATTTGTTTCTACAGTTAAAGGGGACCGTCACACTTGGCTATTTTCTTAATAACAGCAAAAGAGTACTGCTTCTTACATGCGTTGGGAAAAACGTTGAAATAATTGTTTCCAATTGGACAAATGTACGCAAATCCTACAGCAATCACACTAAGGGTCCACCTTTTCCATACACTTTTCAGCGAGACAGTTAATGTTGCAGGCTGCCATTTTTATCAAACGACACGTATAAAGCAGTACTTTTGTATCAGAAAATAGAAAGTGTGACAGTTCCCCTTTTGTTACTCAATGAACAACAGGTTATTCGTCTGGATTTGTTGCGTACAAAATCGATTCCTGATTTGGTCTTATTATAGTTTCACCCCTGAAAGTAAGGGGGTTGGTGCCTATGAATGACACTGGCGATTGATTGGCTTGTCAGTCAGTTGCTCTGTGTACCGTCTCATGTCTTCTTAAATTCCTGGTTTAGTTACGCTCAAATACAAAATACTTATTGATAAAAAATGTGTCAGCTGTAATTTACCTTTAATCATTATTCAATGAAGAGGGGCCAGAAGATCGGGCCCATACGAAAGACCAAATAAAACCATTCGGTCAAGGGCCAGTTGGCCAAAAACATACCCGAGTTGCCCCTACGGTGCCATTATCAAATTCAGGGCCAACTAAAAATACATCATTGCACACAACTCTCAATAGGACAATAACACTGTCCAATGTGTTAAGCTCCCCACTGTTCAAAATATGATTAAAAATATATATCGTTTTTTCATAACAGAAAGTGTGCGAGAATAGATACAGACTCAAAGCAGGATTTTAATGATGAGTATTTCTACCAATTCAAGCTAATCCTTAATTTGATCGTTAATATGCTATGCACCATGATACGAAAGGAATGGATCATTAGGGCATTTTAGTCTAAGTTCACATATGAGGATGGATTGAGAGTTCCCAACAGTGTTGGTGGCTGCACATGACCTCTTTGTGTGTGTGTGTGTGTGTGTGTGTGTGTGTGTGTGTGTGTGTGTGTGTGTGTGTGTGTGTGTGTGTGTGTGTGTGTGTGTGTGTGTGTGTGTGTGTGTGTGTGTGTGTGTGTGTGTGTGTGTGTGTGTGTGTTGTGTGTGTGTGTGTGTGGTGTGTGTGTGGTGTGTGTGTGTGTGTGAGTGTGTGTGTGAGTGTGTTAATATGTGTCAGTGTTGTGATGTGTTGATTGTGTTCTATATGTGTGTGTGTGTGTGTGTTGTATAGTGTGTGTGTGTGTGTGTGTGTGTGTGTGTGTGTGTGTGTGTGTGTGTGTGTGTGTGTGTGTGTGTGTGTGTGTGTGTGTGTGTGTGTGTGTGTGTGTGTGTGTGTGTGTGTGTGTGTGTGTATGCATACACGTTTATGCGTGTAGATTTGTTGAGGTCTTGGCCGCTGGATTTTAAGGGACTTTCAAAGGTAATTAGACACTTGCTGGCTCTGCTTGTTGGTCTCCGTGGTGAGCTGTTTCTCTTTCTCTTTGACGCTTTGACCCATGAATAAGTATAGGTCTACTAGCCATATCAGTGTTTCAGTAGGTGTGTGGAAAGGCCCTAGCATATGCACAATATGAAAGAAAGAATTGCATATCAGGTAGTTTGTTATGCCTTGTTTGGCCACAAAGTTGTGTGTCTCATTACCAAGGCTTTTCCGAGCTTTTAGAGAAGCTTAGAGTGTACCGTTGCCAGTGGGTGGGGTTAAGAGCGATTATGAGGTTTTTAAGATCTCTGAAGAGCATTCAACTGATTCTTTTAGCCGAAACACTAGATAATCCCTGGACCATGTTGTCGTCAAACACTGAAAGATACATTTGCACTACAACACAAAACATACAAAAGACATTGAATGTTTCCCATTTGTATGTGCAAGTGTATACAAATTATTATCACATTCTATCAATTATCCCATTAATCATTGAAAAGGACACAGAATTAGTTCCTATAGTACACTGTACAACCAATGACTGTCAATTGGGCCTGTGCCAGATTGAGATCTAATCGTATATTGACAGTTGAAGGATTGATTGACAATTGTTGTTTTATACGTCGATGTTAAGGCGATTTCAACTGACTGACTATCAGAACATACTCTATATACAGAGCACAGGTAGACTCTGTCTAAAGGTAGTGTGTAGCCTCCCTGGAAATATTACTTTTAACACATTTTGCCTGCAAAACCCCTGAAACGTCCTTTGTCCTTTGCCAAATGTTGCATTTACGCCAGAATGTAGAATATGCACATTCGGCAAAACAGGACATTGCAATATCCAGTGTTTTGCAGTGACACATTTTAAAAGTTATTTGAAAATAATTTGGACTAATTTGGCTAATATCAAGCAACAAACGTGAGTGAGAGAGTGGTGAACCATTTTTGAGATATCTTCCACTAAATATGCGATGAATGAGGAAATAGTATTAGTAGTCTAAGTGATATTCCATTTAAGAATAACAAATTACCACTGAAATCTGAAAGAGGTTTCTGGTGGTGTAGTATGTCCACCTGCTTAGATGGACATTCAGCACGAGGGACACTGATCAGAACTAAAGACGAGAGTTTTAAAACCAGTTTGCTGTCTCTTTTCCATGGATGTCTCATCCAGCATCTAACTTCTCCATATACCCACTCCATTAACTCTGCTCCATAAGGGAAGTTAACGTTATGGACATGATTTGGATTGTGTTATGCTGAGATAGTGCCACACCAATGGATACACAGATGAAGGGAGCCGTTGTTTGATAGAGGAGACATTGCTCTAAATTATTTTTTTAATGCTTGGATATTTTTTTTAAAAAATGACTTGACTGTATTATTTGCAGTTGGTGTAACTCCACCCACCCCCTCCGGCGCCGCCCCCCTGGCTATCGGGTCGTATATTGGTGTTTGGGTCTTATATTGGTGATAACCATGATTGGACAATATGAAACTAGAAACTATGCCAACCCTACTAACCCTACTACCTCCTCGTGGTTTTTCTCTTTAATATTACTGATCAGTGACTTGAGCCTGTGACATTTATAGCTAAAGAGAAGAAATGCTAGTGTTAATCATCAGCCTGGAGCTCACTGGAACTCACTGAACCTGAAGTTCAGTTCACTAAGGTAACAACATGTTTCCCTTTCAAGTTAACTCCATGCCCTGTCTTTTTGTAACAGATACTACCTAATTTGTTATACATATAGTTTAGTTAAATAAGTTCATGCACTTACACAATTTCATTCTGTCATGGTATCATTCTGTCAATTGGTTTCCCGAGAGGTTATGACATGTGAATAGGAAGTACTACTACTAGTGCTTCCTATGGTACATAGTGTACGATTGTACAAGTGTTACACCAGCATCATGCTACACCAAACATCTGCAAATCAAAAAGGTGGTCTGTGTGTTTTTCTCCCTCTCTATTCTCCTTGGCTGTCTGTCCGTCCCTCACTCTCTCTTATCACTTATTTATTCATTTATTGGGCCCCTCATCATTCTTCCACCCACCCTCTAGCAGCCCATAACAGTATTGGGACAACGATGAATAGTTGTCCGTCCACGAGCAGTAATACAAAACCTAAAGTATTGATGAGCTAGTCAGCAACCCAGTGTACCTGTGGGGGGTCAGAGATGCACGGCTATGGCATACACATTCCTCAGGAGACCCGGTTTGTTTGTCAGTCTGGCACAAGGGCAAAGCAGATCCTGTGCCTGTCAGAATGAAGTCTAGAGGGTTACATGCGTATTGCTGCAAACCTTGCTAGTTTTAGATTTTCTTGGGCTTTGCGTTTGTTTCTCTGAGTATGTGGTTATGTGTGGTCAAAAATGATTCTGCTTGTGGTCAGATATTGACAGAGCTATCAAATGTCTACTGATTCACAGTAGACGGTTTTCCCATTGCAGGCCTTATCTTTGACTGAGTTTTAATGTGCTGGAAACTCTCTCTCACTCTCTCTCTCTCTCTCTCGGTTCTCTATTCGGTTCTCTCTCCATTTCTTCACCCGGTTCCCTCTATCCCTCAGCTCTGTCTCAACACATAACTGTCACCCCGCTCTGATCCCGTCATTCCATCTCACTCTGTTTGTCTTCGGGTGCCGCTGCCACTGTTTCCCTCTCCCGTCTCAAGCATTGTGCTGTATTATTAGCAGCAGTGATTCAGCGCGCCCTTAAAGTCCCTTTTACTGCCACCTTCATACCACCCTCCCCGCTGCAACGTCCGACATCCTTCAGCTCCTCTCCGCCTTCGTGCTCCAGCACGGGGAAATGCCAAAATCTATAATTGACGGCACATCCACGGAATGTTTGCTTTGGAAGGGAAATTGAATTGTGGCGGGTTTCTTAAACCATGTGGCTGCTTCCTGGTGTCAAAGAGGAGTTAGTCGTTTATTTAGTAGGTATGTGGAAAATAGACTGTGTATTGGTGAGCCACTGTTGACAGTCTGTGGGCGGGGTATTGTCTGCCTGTCCCTCATGTGCACTGTGACCACATGGAACATGTGTCTTGTTGGCACATTTTTTTGATCCCTTATATAAAGAGGCCTGTTTTTCAGTATTCAGACAAACCCACATGCAGAAATTCAAATTTAAAGATACCTTTTTTCTTTAGCTTTCACGAGGCCCTCTTTTAGAATTGTTCCGATTCTGTCCCAACACATGGGAGAAAACAACAGAAATTATTGCATTCAATTAACCTTTTTAAGGTTATTTTTTAAGAACAGACTGCAAATGTCTCATTACACCAGCATAAGGTTTCAAATGACATCCTGGCACAAAAGAAAACCGTCATTCCCTCTCGTTGATCGTAGTTTCAGTTCCAAAGGGCAGCTGCTCTCTCCATGTTGGTTTGTGGATAGCACTGTGCTGCTTTTGTTTGTGCTCTGCCAACACCATAGCTGTTGCTTGTACAGTACCACCCTACAAGACAGAGGACAAATTTGTGGGGTTGTATGTTGACAGGAACGACATGTGTCCATTATCCTTTGTCCCAGTGTCTTTTTTAAACAAAGGGGAAATTCCAATGGTAAACTTAAATGGTCTACTTAATACTGAAAATTAACTAGGCTTAGACAAATTTAATAGTTGTACATTGGATCAATCTACACGCTATATAATGAATTGTGTTGTGCCAATGGGAGCACTTTTGCATGTGAAAATAGACCACTTGCATAAAAATAGAAGAGCTTATGGCGTATGTGACAACCGGGCTCAGTGGAGCACTTCTCCTTGATTACACTGGCAGCGAGCAACGGCGACACACTGTGAGCCGCCCGTATAGTGGCACGTACACGTCCAGCAGCGTGAACAACGTCACCTGTTAGCTAGGATTGATGTGTTTTATCCGCTTGCTTATGAGTTGCCCAGGCAGCCACACAGACCGTCACATATGTGGCCATTCACCGAAAGCTGTTGTGATTGGGGGACAGCAAACATAGCACTGGCTGTGGGCCAACTAAGCACCAGGCGATAGATCGGGTTTCCGATAGTATGAAGCATGAGGTTGGGGTTGCAGGGTGGGAAATCGATGTGCGTCTGAAGGGGCTGTGGCAGTATTGTTAGTCACCAGATCATGCAGGAGGGACCTCTGTGCTCTGGCCTTTTGTGTCGATTAAGCAGTTTCAAGGGGCATTTAGGGAGGCTTGTAAACAGATACTCTGACATGAGGTGGTAAGGATATTCTTTACCCAAAGCTGCCCTGGGCGCCTGTTTAAGCCTTTATTATAAACAAGGAGAGAATTCTGTTTTTAGTATGCCAAGAGGCTATTTTTTAGGTGATAACCATGATGATAATTTTGAAGGCTATTTGCATAGAATGATTTCAACAGTACAGAGTACTTTTCCAAATATCTAGGCTATCCTTTTTTGGAAATAATATAATACGGTAATAATGTTATAACTAGGCTAAAGTCTTAAAGCCTAGCATAAACATAGTCACTTGTAGCGAATGGGGTCTACTTAAACACACTGCTTGGCAACTACCGATGCTAGCATACTTTTCCTGAGAGCGGTGAAGCCTTGGCCCCCAGGACAGGGCATATTGTTATATTTGTCTCACAGGACCCCTGTCTCAGACGAAAATGGGCATATAAATCATCCCACAGTTTGTGCAATTCAGTAATTCATGTAGTGAGTTAACTGAGTTAAGTAGAAGCATGCACATATTCGGTTCTCTGTGGTAGCCTGCTCCACAGAGAACAAAGTACTTGCACCAACCATATGCTTACGGCTGCTATGATAGATGAGATGCGTATGTATGTATGTAAGTATTTTTTGGTTCTTCTGCTAGGTGAGCATGGTGTGTTGTAAGTAGTGCAAATATATACGTATATATATTTATATGTATAAACCCTTACCATTTTCTGTAGTGAAAACAAATTGGAAGAGTCAAGTAAAGCAACAATAATAAACAGAGCAATATCAGGACACTTAAAGTGTAAAAGTAAATTGATTATGAACATGATTACCGGTATTCAAACTTGGGTCTTATTGATAATATAGCTGCGTACAAATGTTACCTAATCAACCAATATTAAATCATTCTTGATGTATGGTGCGCATACATTAAGAAGCGCCCCCTTTGCTTTCTCTATCGATACACAAAGCTTTATTTTATTTATCTGATAACTACCTCTACCACCATGGTTTGGCGATGAGCGCTCACTTACAGTTTATATTAGTTGTAGAGTGGAAGGTGAATGACTTGTTCATGAGATGTAAACGCTCATGTTCAGCTAGGGTTGCTTGCTCGTTCTAATGGGGATGCTAGCTCGCCCTACTCGGGAAGCTAGTTTGTTTTGCTAGGGCTGCTTGCATGTTCTACTATGGTTGCTAGTTTGTTCTGCTCCGGCTGTTAGCCAGTTCTGCTAGGGCTGCTAGCATGTTCTGCTATGACTGTTAGCCAGTTCTGCTAGGGCTGCTAGCATGTTCTGCTATGGCTGTTAGCCTGTTCTGCTAGGGCTGCTAGCTTGTTCTGCAAGGGTTGCTGGCTTACTCTGCACTTGAGCCATGAAGAGCATTCAAGCTTCCATCACGATGCTTATTTAAACTAACGTGAGTGAAAATTAAAGTGCCATCTGATACTTGGTTCTCTTTTTTGCCACAATTTAGGGGGAGGATGAGGATTGAAATGAAGAGTGCATTTAAAATTCATTGAAATATGTTATGGGAGTCACCTGTCCCATTTTTAGGAAGGCAATAATTGTATGAGAGTGGAATAAATATGTTTGCGTGCAGGTGCACATCAGTGCAGTGAATTGTATACAGAGAGATGAACAGATATTCAAATAAAGAAAGCCTGTGTGAGAATGAAGGGGAGAGAGGGGGGAGAGGGAGGGAGAGATACACTCTGAGACAGAAATAGAAAGTGTGTTTTTCCTTCAGTGAGCCAGTGTCTGGGTAGCAGCAGTGTTCTGTCAGTCGTCTCTGCTGCTCACTAACTGTCTGGTCCCACACCCGACTACGAGCGGATTATGGGGACGTCTTCAAAGACTGGTATGTATATTATGGGATAGAACTGTGTAGGTGTCTACCGACAGGTATCTGTTTTATTGTTTGTTTGTGTGTGTGTGTGTGTGTGATCGTAGAAAAGAGAGGGAAGAACAGGGTGAAAAAGGTGCGAGCACTGACAAAAGTGTGGAGATGCCTGGTGCTAAAGCTCCCTTAAAGAGAATGGGATAGTGGAGGCGAGGTAGGGGATTGGAGACGTGTTTGACAGGAGAATAGAGACAGGAGTAAGGTAGAGTGATTTTAGACACGGCAAGTCTGTAGGAAAGCTATCCCAGGAGATCCCCCTGCCCTTTGCACACTCTTTGCTTTTTACAATCAGATTTGGCCGTTGCTGCGTCGACGTGCTTTCTCCAGACATTGTATTTCGTGTTTGAGGAAGTTGTGACTCAGTGCTATATTTACATGGAATTGTTTGATGGTTCCTATAGCATGTGTGTGTGTGTGTGTGTGTGTGTGTGTGTGTGTGTGTGTGTGTGGTGTGTGTGTGTGTGTGTGTGGTGTGTGTGTGGTGTGTGTGTGCGTGTGTGCGGTGCGGTGCGTGTGTGCGTGCGTGCGTGCGTGCGTGGCGTGCGTGTGTTTGTGTGTGTGTGTGACTGTGTGTGTGTGTGTGTGTGTGTGTGTGTGTGTGTGTGTGTGTGTGTGTGTGTGTGTTTGTGTGTGTCTGCTATGTTGGAGATGGAGACAAAGGCTCCTGTGTGTGTTTGTCAAGGAAAACAAATGACTTGTTCTCTGTTCTCACACGTATGTTTGTGTGTGCGTGTGCGTGTGCGTGTGTGTGTGTGTGTGTGTGTGTTGTGGTGTGTGTGTGTGTGTGTGTGTGTGTGTGTGTGTGTGTGTGTGTGTGTGTGTGTGTGTGTCTGGTGTGTGTGTGTGTGTGTCTACACGTGCACTTCTGGGGAGCAGTTGGAGCTCTGAGGTTATCTGAGATCATTAGCAGCTCAGCTAAAACCTCTCTCCCTCTACTCTTTTCTCTTTTCCCTCCCATTCTTCCCTTTCTCTTCTCCTTGCTGCCATTCGCTCTCTCTCCTTTTCTGGCCAGATCTTTCTACTTTTCTCCACGTTTTTCCATCCCTCTCCCTCCACCCTCTCTTCAGTGTTCCCGGTGTCGAGCAACAGTTGCAGACAGCTGGTAGGCAGCCATAATGTGATACCGGTCAAACAGCTGTATTATCTGCCAGGCCGTGTGCAAGCGAAGGGGAGGGGAGCAGGGGGAGGGGGGGGGGATTTAGACAAGATACAATAAGCTTGCTTTGTTTTCGTAGGAACAGTGCGGCTCACATGGCACTAGGATCTTGCTGCTGTGCCACACGAAGCAAACCTGTTTTGAACAAACGGCAAACGGTTATCAGTTAAAAATAATCCAGCGTTTGCGTTATTTTTGTATAGCAACCTAAAAAAATAGCACGCAGGGGCAGTTTGTATCCTCACCTGAGCCGGTGTGCGCTTGTTTGTGTGCACGCGTATTTGTGTGTGTGTGTGCGTTATTCCCGACTGCCTAATTGTTGTGCACATAAAAGACGGACCTCTGATAGCAGTTACTAAATCAACTCAAGCCCATTTCCATAGCAACAGGACTGTATCTTCCCCGAGAGCAGAATTAATTAATTATACTTTTTTTTTCACAAGACCTTTTATTTTCCAAGACAGGAATTAGAATACATGCTCAATTTCCTCCCAGGCACAAGAGCTGAGTCTTCGGCTGTATCACCTCTCCAGCTGCTGCCCAGACAGCTAATATAGAAACGCTCTAGTCGCCCCGGAGAATATTAATGCACTCATATCTCTACACCGCACATCGCACGCACACATGCACACGCACGCATCCACACACACACACACACACACACACACACACACACACACACACACACACACACACACACACACACACACACACACACACACACACACACACACACACACACACACACACACGCGTCTCAGCGATTTCTATTGTGCGTATTTATCAGCATATGTGCTCCGAATCGCCCTCTAACACATTGTTACTCTGTTTTTCAATGGCTTCTTTTCTTCTTTAAACTCTACTAAGGCCTAACTTAAGTGCAAAGTAAAAACATCACACACATGAATGACGGATTTAATGAGGAAACCAACTGTTGACAACAATTAAAGCCGACACAGCTTTGACTTAATAAAGAAAATTAGAAAAAAAGAGAAGGGAGAGTGAGAGGTATTGTCTGAGCTTTGGTGTTTAAAAAAGTCCAAAGGAATCAGGGGAACTGGTCAGTTGTGAACATGTTAGATTGTGGATGTGTCCACAGGGAGATGTTCTGTCACTAGATGAAATCCCTTAGCCAACACAAAGCGTTTTCCCTTTTTTTCCTCTTCTAAGAGCCCATGCTAACACAAAATCTATTCATTTATTTGATGGAAAACCCTTTAACCTTTTCATAATCCTCGCTGGATCGCACAGTGCTGTGATCTAGATTTAGGCCCAATGTCATCGGCCCCCCCAGTAAACAACACTGTGTTTTCCTGTCTATCAAAGAGTCTGTGGGAGTTAACATGTTGAAAAATGTTCCAGCCATTGTAAAGCACGTGGGAAATTCAATGGGAGGCTGATGCTGTTTTACACTTCAATAGAAATCTTCTCAATGCCTTCTTTTAGGTTGTTCACATAGTTGCGGTTGAGACGTTGTAGATCTAATAGTCTTAGATTGCCTAAATGTCTGTCCCATTTTCTCCCCAAAAGCTGCTGCTGCTTCAGCTGCTGATGTCATACTAAAGCGAGGGTTGTTAAAAAAATATACATCACATGTAACATTATCCACGTTATGAGTATTGCGGTGGCTGTTTTAACCTGCGGCATCGCCCATTCAGAATACTGCTTGGTCACACAGCCAAGCTATCCACCTCTACATTTGCCTCACTCAGCTTCCACACCCGGCTTCATCTCCTTTCTTCGCTTTTGTCAGCCTCCTCCTCCTCCCCTCCTCGTCTCTCGCTCTCTCTCTCTCTTCTTCCCTCCCACACGCTCTCTCTCTCCTCCCCCCTCCCTCCTCCCAAAGCTCTCGGTCTTCTTCTCCTCCTGGTAGCAGGGTAGATAATAAGTGGAGCAGAGGGCTGATAGTGCAGAGGTCTAATTGCAGCGGAGAAGAGAACGGTAATGAGCCAGCGGGCTGCCAGTCCTTATAGGCGGCGGGGTGATTGTGTGTGTGTGTGTGTGTGTGTGTGTGTGTGAGTGTCTGCGCACACACACACACACACACACACACACACACACACACACACACACACACACACACACACACACACACACACACACACACACACACACACACACACACACACACACACACACACACACACACACACACACACACACACACACACAGACATCAACGTATTTCCTTACACAGAGCAGTTGGACGAGAACAGGGAAGTAGGGAAACGAGAAATACAAAGGGTGATTGAAGGCATAGGCTGTGGCGAGGGAAACACAAGGCCACAAATGAGATAGATAGATGGACGGAGAGAGATAGAGGGAGGCAGTGCGTCCTCTGCGCTGTGTCAGAGGTTCAACCCGGCACCGTTTGATTTATAGCTGATCTATCTGGCTCAGCACACCACTGTATCTACTCTCTCAATCGCTCTCTTTCTCCTTTTACTCCCCTCTCCCCCTCTTTTTTTCCATTTCATACTCCAGCGCTAAGCCGGTTCCCTAACACGACTCACTATTCACTAATATGCACCCGGTCTCTCACTTGTTCCACATCTGTGTTCTGTAATGATGTGTCCCTGTTGAAACGCTAGCATCGTGGGCACCTTCAGCACTTTGTTCTTGGTCGTGAGGCTGTAGTTTAAAAAGACCACGGATCATTGAATGAAATATGAGGGTAGGCTGAATATAAAGGTAGAGATTTGTTTTTCCAGTGGTATTCAAGGTGCTTTTCTCTAGGGCACCCGGTTTGACGCAGTCGTTGCTTCAGTGATGAATCTTTCTCCGTTATAATTAATTGATGACGGTATTCTTGACTAATTATCTCTCTCTCTCTTTCTTTCTCTCTCGCCTCTCTCTCTCTCTCTCTCTCTCTCTCCCCTTCCCAGGTACTTTGTGTGGTGAGTCATTCGAGGGGAAGAGGAAAGGTCGTCCTAAAGTGGACGTTCAGGAACTCAGGAGTATCCCTGTGAGTATGTCTCCTTTTCCTGGACGTGAATTCAGGAGCATTGTACATTGATGCTTTGTAGATAACGTGAAATACCGACTAGAAAGATATTGTGCGGTATTGAGTATTGATTTTGATCTTTTTATTGTTATCATCAACTCTACTGGAGTTAAAGGATCAGATTTCTGCAAGCTACAAACAGTTGAGAAATATCAATACAAATCCATAGAAAAAAAGCATTCCAAAAAAAAAATCTCAAAAGGATTTTAAAATAAATATTCTCATCTATCTCATACATCTCATATCATGCCAAATATACTCATCGACTGCAACCAGAGGCTACTTTTACTTGACTTTAAGAGCATGCCACAGGCATTTTGACTGTATCTCCAGGGCAGATTGTGTGAGTGTGCCTGCGGTACAGCGGTCAACTACAGGTACATTCCTGTCTCTGTTCCTTCCCGGAGCAGGCCCATATGATAGTACAGTGGAAGGAAGAGTTTAAGCGTCGCTCCAGGGTAAAGTGTCCGTGCTCGGGCTGCTGGTTAGAGTTTCCCAGCATCTATGGCGTCAAGTACCACTACCAGCGCTGCCAGGGGGTGAGTCACAGAGCCCGATTATGCCCAACCCTGGAAGAAGCGTGAAGTCCTTTCATAGTTTTATGTTGCTTTCGGGGAAGTAAAGCTCAAACTACAAATGTTGTGCTAATTGACATGAAGTAGTAAAAAAAATGTGTATGTGATTTTGATATGACTTGCTATTTTCTACAGTAAGAGTATTTCAGAAAGGGTGAAGGGGTGAAGTAACTGATGTTACTGTTTTTCCTTCTCTTTCTCTTTCTCTTACTCTTTCTCTCTTGGTCTTGGTCTGTCTCTTTCTCTCTGTCTTGGACTCTCTCTCTCTCTCTCTCTCTCTCTCTCTCTCTCTCTCTCTCTCTCTCTCTCTCTCTCTCTCTCTCTCTCTCTCTCTCTCTCTCTCTCTCTCTCTCTCTCTCTCTCTCTCTCTCTCTCTCCCCCTCTCCCTCTCTCTCTCTCTCTCCCTCTCTCTCTCTCCTCTCTCTCTCTCTCTCTCTCTCTCTCTCTCTCTCTCTCTCTCTCTCTCTCTCTCTCTCTCTCTCTCTCTCTCTCTCTCTCTCTCTCTCTCTCTGTGTGCATCAGGCCCCTCTATCAGAGAAGATGAGCCACAGCTGTCCCTATTGTGAGGCAGTGTTTGCCACAAAGGTGCGTCTGCAGAAGCACACGCTTTGGAACCACCCAGACAGGGTGAGCGTGGAGCCCAAGGGGGAGCAGCCCAAGCTACAGAAGACCCCTTTCAAGGCCAATGCCAAGAAGAGGTAATCCTGATGTAAATATGCCAGTGAAACCAGACCTTAGAGGGAATACCAAGATTTCAATCATTGACGAACCAGGAAGGGGCTTAGACATCTTGCTCAAGGCTGCCCACAGTTAGACTACAGACATTGGGCATCAAACCCAGTACCATTTGTCTGAGAGTCGAACACCCTTGCCTCTGCACTAGCCTTCCCTCATGCACATCTCTAATGACGTCTACATTCCTCCCTGTATCGGATGACATCCAGGCCCATGGAGAACAGCCCACCCTCCCCGGTGTTCTTCAAAGTGAAAAAGACCCACGAAGCGTCCACGCCCTCTCACAACGGCGAGTTGCCCCCACACCGAGGCGAGCGGAAGCCCCACGTCCACAGCCAGGCCCCCGTGCCGGTCGTCCACGCGCCCCAGCCGGTGCTCCAGCCCCAGTCCCACCAGTCGGAGCGCTCCCCGAGCACCTCGTCCGACAACGGGGGCAGCGAGAGCGAGGGAGGCAGCCTGCCGCCCCCCTTCCTGGACGAAGACCCCGAGCGGATGAAGCATAGTAAGATAATGAAGCACGCTCCGCTGCCGGACCCCCAAGCTGTGTGGACTGCGGGTCGTCGCGGTGCCACGGTGTGTGTTTGACCATCCCTTGCTCTTTGTTCTCCTTTCGAGCCAGGACGGAAACAGAAAACACCCAAGAAGTTCACCGGCGAGCAGCCCTCCATCTCGGGAACATTTGGCCTGAAAGGCAAGTCAAGTGTACAAATGGGTTTGGACAAACAAAGGACAAATTGGTGCCATCTGATGCACCTTTGTGCGTCTTTGATACAATGGGCCCCATCAGGCTTCTTTTCTATAATTTATGGACTGCTGAATGTATTGAGAAGCGAAAGGAGTTTACTAGTAGTAAAAATAGTCTTCTTTTTATGATGAAACTCTCACCAGTGGCTCTGCCTTTTCATATGCCAACTTCAGAGGGGTTTCATATGCTGCTTGGTGGATGAGTGAATCACTGTGCACCCTTCTCTCTGCCTCTGTCTCTCTCTATGTCAGCATCATTAAAAACGTTTTGAGTCCTGCACTTATGGCCTCAAATCTCTCTCTCTCTCTCTCTCCCTCTCCATCCTCCTCTCTCCCTACCTCCATCTCTCCCTTCCTCCATCTCTCCCTTTTTATTTATCCATGTCAGTGGTCAAGTTTATCTGTTGCTTTTGTTAAATTGTTCAATGTTGTTTTCATTTATTATTATCGAAACTCACCCCTATTTGGTCACTTTCCTGTGTGTGTGTGTGTGCGTGTGTGTGTGTGTGTGTGTGTGTGTGTGTGTGTGTGTGTGTGTGTGTGTGTGTGTGTGTGTGTGTGTGTGTGTGTGTGTGTGTGTGTGTGTGTGTGTGTGTGTGTGTGTGTGTGTGTGTGTGTGTGTTTAGGTATGACCAAGGTGGAGGAGAAGCTGAAGGCAGGCCGGGGGAGGAGACCAGAGGGGAGTGGCTTCAGTGAGGAACCCCAGAGAAGACCCAATCACAGTCAGCCAACCAAGAAAGACCCGGCTCCAGCTGCTTCTGGTAAAACATATCCTGCATTTCTTTATGAACAAAAGATTTACAGTTACAATGTGTACGATTAAGACCCTCCCAGTTAGTAGGAAGGGGACTTAACAAAATAACGTCAATAACAATCCGTGTACTTTACACTCTGATTGGCTTTGCAACTGCGTGACGCAAACTAGCATAGTTTGGCTGGCTGGTTGGCAAGATTGGGCGGGGTTTATAGTAAGATTCTTGTAAACAAAGAGAGGTACGAGCCAGCCAGCATTTTTTATTTTATATGATGTGATTGAAATTACAATCAACCGGCATGGACTACAGATAAATCCATGTCATTTTAAGCTACAAGCTAGTTGAAATGATACACATTGCGACTTTAATCTTTTTACAAACCTACACCCAATTGTAATGACACATGAAGTAATACATAACATTGAACACTGTCAGATTCATTATGGACGCTCCAGTGATTTCGATTTTCCTCTCTCTGTTTTCCATCTTGATTTTCCGCCGCAACAGTGTTTGTGACACCAACAGGCCATAGGGCAACATAATTGACAATTGACAGGTTGTCAAATCGTTGATGGGCTATTTGGAAACCGGGGTGTCAGGCAAACTGGAGTGGCGAGCAATATAGCTCCATCTAGGTGGCAGACAACCCTCCAGAAGGAGGTGGCCCGTGCTTTAAAAGCATTAAAGTGTTTTTTTATTGAAGCCGAGCAGATCATAAAGGGACTAGAGAGTCCATATCGTAGTCGCCTGTGAACGATCTCACCCATATGTCTCTGGTGGAGTCATCTGGAGAGACCTAAGAGCCATAAAATGCCCCCCCCCCCCTCCCCCCAAAATACACTGTGTTGATCTTCATGTGTGCCTCTCCAGGGCCTCCTTACGACACACAATGGCAGCATTCTATCTCGGAGCGAGGTGAGGTGGTGTGTCCCAACTGCTCCATTGTCACCCGGAAGACGGTCGCTGGCCTGAAGAAACACATGGAGATCTGCCAGAAGGTCAGTGTAAGGTCACAGCTCTCTGCCAAGGCTAAGGGAAAAGCAGAGCCGCAAGGCGGGGACAGTGAAGGCTGTGTAATGAGTCGTTGGCCGTTTAAGAAGGAACAGAGTGTTAATCTCATGTTCATTCACCAGGGGAGTCACCACAGTTTAACAGTGTGCTATGACAGTGGCGTCATAGTGTATCATATTTGCCCCACTGAATTACATGTTGGCTTGTCAGGTGGAGACAGAATCGGTTATATGTTCTCTGGGTGGCTTGAACCGCGCCTCACTGGTTTACCGTGTTACAAATGTATGAAGGTTATCATTTATACATGTCATCATAAAATATTCACACCTGGATTTCTGAATTCTGAACTTGAAGTCACTTCCATTTAAGGAATCATAAAAAAGATTAATATGCTTATAGTTATATTAAATTAAAGTACTGCTGTGCAACCACAAATCTTCCAATACTCCACAAAAGTTCAATCTCCGAACTTGACAAATCAAGTGGGCTTGATTTGTCAAGTTGGGAGATTCAGTGAGCTGCGTGTTGCAATATGTCTGTGTGTTGATGTCCAACATCCATCAACAAGCTCTGCAATGTTCTCGGCAGCCAGCCGAGAAGCTACTAGCTAGCTCGCTAATCGGCATTGGTTCATGTTTCTGGTTCAGGCATAGAGAGGTCGCCAAAGCGGTTTGTCAAGTTGTTTGACTTTGAAAGTAATATTCAAAATATTCACCCAAAATGATCGTTGGGGTTTTACAACACAATGACCTGTTCTCTTGGCAATCTTAAGCTTTGTATGTATCTTACAAACACTCCTCAAAACATAGCCCTATGTTTGTGGACCCGTCTTTCTTATGTTATCCACTGCTTCTAAGATCGTCTACTTAAACCGTGCATGTGTCTTTTATTTGAATCTTCTCTAACAATTGAAAAGCCTGTAAACTGATCTGACCTCGGCCTCAGCGAAAACCTTAAAGTCACCACATGCTCGCAGATACATTAACAGGGAGTTCTGCGATTATTCCATACCAGACAACAGACACCTTTGTCAGAGAAACGCCCGGCATGGCCAAGACTTGATCACTCTTTTTGTACACTTGTCAACACCCAGCTAGGAATGAATATCTCCCTGCTAGTACAACCCATTTGGCATAGGTCAGAATAGTGCAACTTGGCTCCATTGTTCCTGGACTGTCCTAAATGTGAGCTAGGAGAAATCTGCTCCCCCACAGTCGTTGACTTGGTATTGTATTAACCTGCTGAAGAACCACTGCAATGCTATTAGAAGTATTTTAAAGCGCTCTCACTACAGGGTGCCAAGGAGCTGAGGACATGGAGGGTATTGATTGGGAGGTTGAATATGTTCTCGCTCTGCCGAAGTTTGAATATTGTCTATGTGTAGTTTTGGCCATCGCTTTGCTGTGTGCATTTTGTGTGATGAAAACCAAGTGAGCAGGTTTAATTTTGTATAGGTGTATAAAAGGGCAGGTATCAGTAAAAACCGAAGAGCCCGGACCAAGCAGAATAATAATTTTTCACTGGGAAGCACTTTAGCTGAGCAGGCTCTCAGCCCTGTCGAGATGATCCCCAGTCATTTTTATGGCTCCTTGGCGCAAGAGCCGATGTGACTCTATTAAAATGACAGGTCAGTCATTAAGTAGTGAAAAAATCACTACATTACTACTGGGTCACTGAACGGGACAAAAAAAAAGGACCTGTTCCCACATCAATAACGTGAAGTAAAGCTGTACGCCGAACAATAGTATAGATTCATAGAACATCGCATATTACCAAAGTGCGTAGTGTATTAAATTGTATTTTTCCCGGTTGTGTAAAATCCATTATCCGGTTACACAGCGCTGCTGTATTGCCAGGGCCAACATGGAGTAACCGCCGGTGCAGCCCACGGTCTGAGCACATTCGCTTCCCCCTCAGTCGTGTCATTGGATCCTCTGTTCCACCTCTTCCCCTCACAGCTCCAGGATGCCCTGAAGTGCCAGCAGTGTCACAAGCAGTTTAGATCAAAAGCCGGCCTCAACTACCACACCATGGCTGAACACAGTACCAAGGTATGCACACACACACACACACACACACACACGTACATGCACTCACGCACGCCCACACATACATAGATCTTGTGCTTAACACCGTTGGCCTAATGACCCATTGACCACAGTTGTCATCTGTCAGCAAACAGCAAATTAAGTGCTGGAACACGGGGTGGAAGGCTTGACTTGCACTGCTGGTATCATGTGTAGAAACCCAAACGTAAGCATGTCACCAGTTTCACCTTTCAGGCCAGGCCGGATGTCGTGGTGAACACTGCGCTGTACAGTCGGCCGTTGTTTTTCCTGTGCAAACACACCTGTCTTCGTGCTTGACTTATCACAATGGTCTTTTCTTCGGGGGTAATTCATGGGAAGGGGGGGGGGGGGTGATCATCATGCTGCTGAACAGAGGATTGATGTTACGGCCCCCTGACGCGCTCATATTACGCTCGGCAGCTGTCTTAACTCCTGACAGCAGCGAGCTTCATTTAGATATTATCATGACACGCTTACATTAGAGGAGTGGCGCTCCTATGAAGTTGTCTGAATAATTCACTGAGGCCCTTTTAAAAAACTGCCATGAAAGATTGATGAACGTACGTGCGCTAAAACCAGTGGCCCCGAGGTATGTCCTCGTCCCCCTTTCTTTGTTGGGCTTTGTTTTCCTACATTTATCCATGTCGTCGCACAACTCTCGTATGTTTCGGTCTCCTTTTTATTTGAAAAATGATTGTTTGATTCACGATCGGGTTCATATGCATCCTGAAGTGAGCCAATAATTTGAGCCGTCTGTGTCGGCCAAGTGATAACTCTTAAGGACAGTCGTTTGTCTTAAGTGTGGAGTGTTAGAAACCCTAGAAACCCTCTGGCCTTGTTTAGTTTCAGCAGGATGCCGGGAGATGCACTCACTAACTGTGACCTACGTCTTTATTTAGCCAATTGGAGGGAAGCAAAGCGGAGTAGAGTTGGTTTGAGACGGTGGGGGGAAGAAGTGAGAGAACCACTGGCCCTTGGCCAAGGCTACCACAGCTCTGTCCAATTCAAAACATTGATTTCCGAACAGCTTGACCTCAGCCGGAGCATCATTTACCCTTCCATACACCCTAAGATGTTATTCAGTTCAGATATCCATAGGTGTTCTCTGGGATCCAGCAGTGCTAAAGGTTATAGCATAACTTCTGTGGGGAGACGGTACAGAGCTTGGGACAGAAACCAAAAACCAAACTGGGGCGGGGTTATGCCTTGCTTCCTGTTTCGCTACAAAGATTTTCTACCTAAGAGAAACTCATTTGCACGAGTGGATGATGCTTTCAGAAGCGGATTGTAATAAATATTTCTACAATGGCCAGTTTACAACGTGTAATTTTAAACCTTCACAGACACTTTGTCTAAGTACGTTGGTGTCCGGACAGGATGTTTTAGTTGGCCTTCCCAAGGGGAAATTTATACCAGTGCTGGCCGAGATTATGATCTCTGTTAGTTAATTACGTGTTACAGATCCCTGCCTCCAGCAAAATGATTGGTCGAAACCAATATTAAGTGGGAGAAAGAGAAACACCCCCGCTCACCAAAATTTGACCTTGTCTGCCATCTGAGTTTAGAATATCACACTAAATTCAGATTAGTGAGACTACGAAGAGCGCTACAATAGTGTTTTGGAGTATAGTTGGGCTCTGCAACAGAATAGCTGATAACTGCAACTGTTCCTTTACCACCTCCTCCCCCTGTTTTATATCCTGTCTGTGATTGCGTCTGTGTCTCTCCCCTGTGTGCCTCCTGTTTTACTCTGATGGAGGCATTACAAGTACATGCCGATGCAGTTCCATGTGTTTTTCACCTGCCAAGCTAAATCAAAGCAGGGAAGCGAATGTCTGTGTGTGTCGGTGTGTGTGTGTGTGTGTGTGTGTGTGTGTGTGTGTGTTCTCTTGCCCGAAGGCAAGAGAGTATGACACCCTTTTCCTTTTCGCTACAGATTTATTCCGCTGAAGCTCCCATCTTACCTCAACAGTACTTGGGGATCAAAAAAAAATCCCTGTGCAGTGCGATAACAGATTACATAAAAATACCTGAAGTGATAGGCAACGTTCCCCCGTTCTTCCCTGAATTCCTTTGCTCGCTCTCTGTCTCTTTTCTTCTTCTGCCTGGCAGCCGTGCCTGCCATCTGCTGTTCTGCTCTCGGCTGGGGTTTGGCACCTAACCGACAGCCCAGTGAGAACATGAGTTTGACAGTTGTCATAAACATGCCTTGAGTAACTGCCTCTCCATGAAACCACTTAATGATCATGGGCTCGATGGGAGCTGCCTGTGATGGAAAACACATTGAGCCCCTCACTTTGCTTTATATTTTACCCCCGTTCCTTTCTCTTTCTAAGTCAGGAGGGAGGGGGTGTGCGTGATAATGGAATTAGCGTGTGCGACGCTGTGTTTGTCCTCCTCTCCTAGCCCTCGGGGAGCGAAGGCCAGACGAGGGACGAGCAAGAGGAGAGAGACAGGCTGCGGCGAGTGCTCAAACAGATGGGCCGAATCAAGTGTCCTAGTGAGGTATGCACACTTCATCCCTGCTCTAATCCCCCTCTCTCTCCCTCATCATACACTCGTCCACTATTTCCCTTCCCATTTTTCCATTAATCTTCTTTTTCACTCCTTCTTTTTTCCTTTTCCATCATTCCAGCGTTTGCCTAGTCTTTCTTTAGCTCCTCCCCCTGCCCCCATCTCATTCCCTCCATTCCACCCATCACCCTTTCCATTTCCCTTTCAACCTTTTGCCCAAACCCACATCAACACTCTGCTTTCTACGATTACACCGCAGTGTGAGAAAGCAGAGAGACAGAGAGGGGTAGGCAGCAGAGGAATACTCACCTTTCCTCGGCCGCCATGCGGCTTGTCTGGGATTTTAACAACGACTGCAGAAAAAACTGTCGACTAGATATGATGACGGTTGTGTTCCATTAAAAACCATGGCGTGCTCTACTTACCCAGATTCCTGTCTAAAGTGTATTTTCATCTGTCGTCTTGATTTCTGTCCCACACAAACACATGCACACACACACACGCACACACACACACACACACACACACACACACACGCACACGCACACGCACGCGCACGCACGCACACCATAACACCACGACAGGGCTGCTCGGCTAACTTCTCCAGTCTGATGGGCTACCAGTACCACCAGAAGCGGTGCGGGCGGGACCTCTCGGAGGACCAGAAGCCTGTGTTCCTGTGCCAGCACTGTGGGAAGACCTACCGCTCAAAAGCCGGCAGGGACTACCACATACGCACCGAACACCCACCCGTCGCCACTACAGACAGCCACACTAACAACAACGATAACAACCACGACGACAGCACCACCGACACCAACAACAACACAGGCAAAGAGAGGGTAAGACGGAGGGTTGTGACGCACGGTCTTCAGCATTAAAGTTCATATTTCGTACTACATACTTAAAGGTAGGTTGTGCAATTTGGAGAAACCAGCCAGAATGAGCTGGATTATGAAAGTATCCAGCCAAACAAATACCAGCCCTCCAAAGCCACTCCCTCAAGACACATGACCAGTTAGCTAGCTTTAGCAGGAGGTCGGCCTAGCTTGTCGATGAGTCAGGTCATGCACAATAAGGGGCCACGGATACTGGGTTTATTTTTATTTTGTCGGAGCACTCGATCTCGATTATTGAGCGCAGTCGGGGATGTAAAGACGATTTCTGCAAATAGGACAAAACGTGCTTCTTAAAGAAAAAAGTACCCTACCTTTAAAGCCCTTTCGCCCGCCATTCAGACCTCATCTTACGTCTGTGATAAAACTACGTCAATCTGAATATTTTATCAAGTGAAACATTTTGTACTATTTGCGGTTATTGCACTTTCATCCGAGGCGGTTTACATTAATGAGCAGATCGGCCGGGCTTAGACATCTTACTCCAGCATCCCCACAGGTACTTTTGTCTGGGAGCCTGAGCACTAACCACTTATCCCGCTCCCCGCTGTAATATGACATGTTATCAAGTAAAACAGGTAATGAGCGTGGGAAGGAACTTGGGCACAATCATTCTTGGATTTAATGTGTCATGCAAAAGTGACAAAACAGGCAAGCCAGCTGTGTGTTATACGAGGGAGAGGGGGAAACAACTTATGATGGATATTTTAGACTGCCAGCCAGCATCTAATAAAATGTGTTTTATTAGCATAAGCATTTATGAGAATAATGTGGATTTCTTCCAGCAAGGGGGGGGGATTTTACTTTTCATATCCTGGTGTTTACTTGTTTAAAAGGCGATTAAAGTATAGTAAATCGTTAACGAGAAACAAATATCTACGAGAATACATTCATGTCAGAAAAAACAGCGAAACCAAAAGCACTATATATATGTTGTGATGAGCTCTGTGGATGAGCTCAACCGTTGCGTGCGTATCTCCTCCAGGTGGTCCCTGAAGAGACCCCGCCCGCTGGCCGGAAGGAGCAGGCCGAGCAAAGGGATTGGCAGGAGAAAGCAGCCCCCGCCCGGCACAAGGAGGAGTGGGGGGGCAGGGACGGCGAAGGAGCCAGAGAGACGGAGCCAGACAGGGCAGGAGTGGTGCGGCGAGCGAGAGCCTGGGGGAGGACTTTGATCGGACGCCCAGCGGCAGGGTGCGGCGCCGCTCCGCCCAGGTGGCGGTCTTCCATCTGCAGGAGATCGCCGAGGACGAGCTGGCCCGGGACTGGGGCACCAAGCGCCGCATCAAGGACGACCTGGTGCCCGACAGCAAGCGGGTGAGTGGGGCCGCCGCTGCCGCCGCCGCAGATGGCCCAAACCACGACGCCCACACACGGTATTATAGACGCTGGCCGCTGGGGCAGACCGCTGGAGGAGCATTTAAAGGACCAGCAGCCCACCTGGCCACCGTTTGAACATCAAAACAAGCATCACAGAAACACAAGCACGCACTGACGCACTCTGACGCTCTCAGCACAAGGCGGATGGACCGCATCAAAGCCGGTCTGGACATGAAAGACGGCACATTCAAACACAACACCCAAAAATTTGGTAAAAGTCGTCCTCGTCCGTGTTTGATGTCAACCGAAACGTCCCGTTGCTTTCTCTTACTCTCCTCTTGAACTTTTTGTTTTCTGATTCACAGCACCGCCCGGACACCTTTAAACTAATGTTTTGTCCTTTTCCTGCTGCTCCTTCAGCTAAACTACACCCGCCCGGGCCTCCCTAACTTCAGCTCTGAGCTGCTGGAGACGTGGAAGAATGAAGTCAAGGAGAAGGGCTTCATCAGCTGCAGCAATGGAGTAAGAAACGGATGTGTTTACTGTGGCAGCATGTTCAGCAACAGATTAATTAGCACATTCATGAACCCTAAACTGCTGACGATTGACTGAAGTCATAGATTACCTTGTTAGCTGTTAGGGTGTTTGACTCCAAGCCGAAAGCTTTTGGTTTCAAACCATTATTTCAGCCGTCTATCTGCAGGCCCCCTTGGGCCTGTGTTATTAACTCTTAATGAAGGCCCTGTATCTGAATTCACTGTTTGTTCATTTGATAGAAAGCACCTAGAAATGTATGAGTCAGGTTCAGGAAATGGTTTTGGGATTTATCGTTGTTTGTTTGTGTATTGATACCTTCTTTCTTGGGGGGGGATTAGAGTTGTGAAGCAGTGTATTCCAGTGTGTCAGGACTCAAAGCCCATCTAGCAAACTGCATCCAGGTATGAACATACAACATATCTTATCAGTCTCCACAACAATAAATGCTTACAATATATACATTTTCCATTTCCACAGCAGTCCATTGTTTCCCATTTACAGAGATCTGATATCTAACAGACAAAATAATGGCAAGGATTGGACAATGGTTGATTGTCAGATGAAAACCAATTTCAAGTATAGATGACCTTATTTTTGTATTGCCAAAATGTGATTATGATGAATCAGTGTGTGTGTGTGTGTGTGTGTGTGTGTGTGTGTGTGTGTGTGTGTGTGTGTGTGTGTGTGTGTGTGTGTGTGTGTGTGTGTGTGGTGTGTGTGTGTGTGTGTGTGTGGGGGGGGGTGGGGGGTGGGGGGGTGGACTGGCTGTGTGTATATTGCAGGGAGGTGGTGAAATGGGCAAGTACACCTGTCTAATCTGTCAGAAGGAGTTCAGCTCAGAGAGCGGTGTCAAATACCACATCAGCAAGACACACTCGCAGGTGGGTTCACAACTCCTGCTGTGTTTATAAACTCTCCAGTTGGAGGCAGTTAGTTCCTGAGCCCAATCCAATGGTATACCGAATGATATTGCTCAGTTGTTAATAAAACATTTCAACACAATTTGACTTTTGCTAACACCTCCAGACATAGTGGCGGTGAAATATGGAAGAAAGATAAAGTGTTGATATGTTGTGTCTATAATTAAACGTGTGCTACTTCGCACTCCTTCAACATCACATAACCGTGTGTTTGGTTTCGGTTTGGCCTCAGAATTGGTTCCGTGCGGCAGCAAGCCATGTGGTCAGCACCAGCAGCAGCAGCAGCAGCAGCAGCAGTAACAGCAACAGCAGCAGCAAGACTAAACCGCTGGAGAACAGCGAGGATGTCAAAGCAGAGGTGAAAAACAGCACCGCCCTGGGGAAGAAAAGAGGCCGCAAGCCCAAAGAGCGCCCTCCTGTGGCCGAGCCGGGTGAGGCAGAGACTCCTCCGACGCCACTGAGTAGTACCACTCCAAACTCCATGCTGAGCCCTTCCCTGGACGTTACACACACCCTCACTGACACACCGAGCCCCACGGACAGTGAGAGTCCACTGGACAACAGACAAGCCAATGGTTACGCCACCAAACGGGGTAAATCCAAAAGGCTTTCCTTAGAGTAGAACTGCTTTTTAAGCGGATTGCCGAACCGTTTATACTTTAACAGGAATTTTAAAGACCCTGCGAATGCCACAAGGACTTGGCACGGAGAAGATCACTAGGTCAACCAACAAGGAGTAAATGATTACATAGGGACTGAGAATTAGTTTTAAACAGTTACTATAGTATAAACAAACTTAACCATAGTGTTTTCTTTTGTTTATCCATTCAATTTCCAGCCTCAATTCAAAGGGACATGTTTAATTTGTTCTACTCACAACCAATGTTGATTGTAAACAATGACAAATTACTAATTTCTACATGAATCGTTTTTTCTTTCTCTCTTTTTTTTACTAAAATAGTGTTCCAAATTAAGTGAGTGTAATTCTATCTACAGGTCTTTAGGTTGTTGTGTTTGAGAGATTTTTAACAGGATATTCTATTAGCATGGTGAGATCATTTACTCATAGTGTTTTCCCCTTTGTCCAGATATACTGTAGTGTACATAAAACAATATCTATACTTATATATCTATATACTCAAAGCAATGATGCCATCTATACTTTTTCGAAGCCAACAGGTCAAATGAGCTCATAAGCAATCTCAATTATTTTGCGTGTGTGCTCGGTGCAATGTTGTATTGATCTTGTTTTAGAGCTTGGAGCTTTTTCCCATTAATTAGCTTTTGCCTTTTATTTCTTATGATTTTTTAACAACCAAATGTCAAGTTAAATGTAAGCCTGTTGTGAGTTGTTAATCATCTCATCTAGCTATTTTGGTATTTTATCTTTTTCGGTTTGTCCGATTTTATTTCACTTCAATGACATACATGTTTGGAATGACATTTTAACTCACAACTTGAATGGTGTACGGCGTTACAGTCATGACCATGAGTTTCGGGCTTCGTTTCATGGTTCTGGTGGATGAAGCTAAAGCATTTAAGACGTCCCCCGGCAAGGGCTTGTGGCATTAGAGTATGTTAAAATTACATTAATATATTATTTGACTGACTATACCTAATATTAATTGTATGTTTATGGTCCGAGAGTGGTTGGAAATAGAAATACAGATAGAAGAAGCAATCATGAGAAAGGCCTGTTGCACCATTGCAGCACAATCAAATGAGATGCCACCATTTTATGTGCGGCTTAATACCCTTGGCTACTAGTCCTTTTGCTTAAATCAAAGAGTTGCTATTATCTTTTGTAGAGTGGTTGAGGTTCATAATATTTTATGAGACAAAAGAACGATTTGCAAAATATTCAAATAGTATGTATATTATAAATCAATTCCTTGTTGGTAAAAACGATTTTCTTGCACTTTAACCCTTAACCCCACCCGCTTCCTTTTTTTTGTATTTTTGCACTCCTAGAGTATCCAACCTAACGCAGTGGCTGTAAGGGGCAGAAGAAAGGCTGTCTTACGCTTATAAATCTAAACTAGAGTTTAAAACATTTTTTGGATTGGTAATGAGAGGCTTGTTCAACTATTTGTAGTTATCTGATCCAACGTGACCATACATACAAAGCCATAACTGATCTCTAACAGTTGATAGTAAAATATCTAAGTTCTATTAAATGAATTTAATTTATCGATAAAGCCTATTGAGTGCAATCCGAATATGCTATTTTGACTCGAAAACTTTAAAGCAGATACTTGAATCCACAGTTGTATGTACTGTGTATGTCCGTATTAAATAATAGCTTGCTTACTACAAAAGGAGAGCTTGTTGACAGGTTATAAGTCTATTTTATATTGTGTGTATTACCTAGGTAGCATTCGGTTAGCATTATGAGAAGAGGGGAGGGCTGAGAACCTTCTAGTGAGATGCATTATGGGTGCTTTACTTGCCACTCTACCTTAAGGTCTGCTGCAAAGATCTGGTCCTGCTCAGGCAGTTCACTAGTTCATCTTGCCACATTATCATCTTATTACAAACCGATAATCACAAAGGATTATGGGATTGCATCCAACTATAACAATAAGCAACATGATTTATTTTGGAGACGTGTATCTATATCCCAGGTGATATCACCAGGTGGTGGCACCATAGACTTTACGTTGAAACATAACAATTTTTTACTGAATACCGCCAGCTTGAATCCACCAATGGGGTTTATTCAGGAAGGGGGGAGGGGGGGAATTATGCATGTGTCTTGTCTGTACTAGGATGGGCGTTCCCCATATATCCAGATTGGACTACTGGAGAAGGGAAGTTAAGAGAAGCACTGATGGTCCTCCGACCCTAATCGAACTGTCCATAACTTGGACCCAGAGCTGTGCTAGCAAGCGAGTTGGCACCTTTACAATGACTGGATGCGAGGAAATGGTAGCACTTCCTCCAGGAGGGTTGAGCTGTGGCACAAACATAATTTTATCAGTTGCTTGTTATTCGTTTCATTGACTATGTCACATTGAAAATGTTTACCTAACAAGCTTTGGTGTTGCAATATGATAGTTTAGCACTGCTTTTATCAGTGGATATTTTCTATTTTGTCACACCCTTTACTATTTGTCTTCCTATTATTGGGAAAACACTTATCCCGCAGTACGAGCTAACTGCAACATGTCTAGAGAATACAGCAATACACCATATTTAGCTGGTTTTGTTGGCTTGCTGATATTTTGATATTGATGTATGTATTCTCAACAATTGTATAGCTTTTTTTTCACTTTCCTGCTTCTGTTTGTTTGCTTTGAAAATGCTTTTACATATATTTGAAGAAAAAAAAGTTATTGAGAACAATATGTCCACAAACATCTATGTAGGCCTATATGTTGGCATACATTATTCTTTTTTTTTTTTTTTTTCAATTATGGGATACACATCACTTGCATTTTGTCTCCATATACACAATGAAAACACATCAACAATTCCTTATATTCAATATGGGACAAGAGGTATGTATGCGTGTTTGTTTCTGTATTTAGTGCACTTACTATCCCATGAAATAGGCTTGAAATAGGAGTGTTGTTGGAGCTTCATAGTTACCTGGACCCTGTCGTGTGACTTTTGTACCTGGGAAAACTGCAGGCTCAAGTGTCTTCCCTTTGTCAGCAACGTTATCTTTCCAACACTGGTTACATATTTTAGATCCCCTTAGAGTCAGAACCTTCCATTTACTCTAAACAAGCGTAGCTCATTTAGAAGCCAGCCTATGTTAAATGTAGAAAATGGCATCCACCCATATTGTAAGACATTGTTTGATTTAGGATATAAATATATATTGAGTTCAAAGACATGAGTTAAAGAAATGTTGTAGACTAACTGCCATTGGTATGTAGGTTACAGGTGAAATGAAACTAATGATCTTCTGTTTGTATTTAAGGTTTCCATATAAGAAATTAGGTTGTGTCGTATCTAACATTGAGGTGAAAACACACATCCTTTAATTCTAAGCTTACATTTCCCCCAAACATGTTGTATTTCATGTGCATTAATAACCCTCGACTACTTAATAAAATGTTGTTGACTAAATTTCTGTTTTGTTTTTTTGCTCTACATATTCTTGGCTTAAAATGAAATAGGTTTAGCCCATATATAGATATGTTTATAAATAAATATACTACAATCAAATATACTACAATCAAACCATAAGCTAGCATTAAACTACATTCTGACAATATTAACACGAGGCCGTATCGTTTTACAACGTGTCTTGGGCACATGTCCTTATATGATTATGAATATTGTGCTCGTTTTAAAGAGAGCCAAAAAACCTGGGGGTTCTGGGAACGGGAGTCCACGTCGAGTTGGTGGTCTGTTAGCTATAACGATGTGAATATTTTATATGACTACATTCCCCATAATGCTTTAGCGTTCACCTCTGAACAGCTGATAGTCAATAATGAAACAACAATGTCTGCCGTCTGTAGAGAAGGAAGTGTCTCAAAAATGGAGACCGAAGAAAAAGCTTCGGCAGTATCTAATAGGTAAACACGTTTTACCAATTTAGCTACACCCAGCCTGGGGACTTTTGGTTTTATTTTTATTTTCACATTTTCCCGCAGAGACATTATTCATAAAACCACGACCTCCCAATGTGCTACCAAGTCAGCCAAAGAGCATCGTGTAGTGCTTGTAATGGAAGGCATGACGTTAACATGTAGGCAATACGACACATGGACCATGAATATCTACTGATTAGTTGATATTGGAGATTACTACACGTGGTGTACAGTCTTTCTGGCTTTGTTATTACAATATTTAATGGGGAATACACATTCGGCATGTGGTGTTAGTGTTATAGTTAAGGCCTGTATCTAGTTATATCTATCTAGTTATATCTAGTACCTCTATCTTCGTTTCCTGTCACACATTCCCCTGACACAATCCAATAAGTATGTGTTAGACACACGCAGTAGCTGGGCATTGTTGGGGCATTTGTAAGATGAACAACCAGTTATTCTGCTTGTAGCATAGGAATACACCCCCTTTACTGCTCTAGACCTAATGGCACAATATGTATTGCACTTCAATTAAAGTCTAGTAAATGTCATCATTACTCCTAACCCGTGTCGGTAACATCAAAGATCAGTAATGGTGCGTATTTAAGAGGTAAACAAACAGAATTCCTCGAGCTGTCCGTGATGCATTTTGTGCCACAAGAGGGTGTTACAACATAGCTCAATCCTGTACATAGACCTGTAGTATAAACGGTCAATCTGTGTAGTTCAGATGGCATTGCAACACATCTTAAATGGAGGACTCTTAAACATACGTTTTGAATACATAATTTTAAATTATATTCTTGGCCCTCTGAAGTTCAGTTAGTTTAAGGGGTCTACCATGTAATTAATATAGTGTAGCACTAACCACAGTACATTCACTTAAATAACTACACATTTAGGTCAAGGTGATTCCAAATTCAACCAAGCCTATACATTGGGTTTCTCATTTATCTGCATGATACAATATGTAACACTTATTTTTTTCCACTTTATCAGCTCAGCATTGCAATCCACCATGGACTTCAATCCAAGTTGTGTGTGACACTATTTGCCTAAAGATGATCTAAAGTAGTATTGACCTTAAATAGTTTACACATTTATCTTTTTCTCAGCATGATAGTTGATTCAGGGCAAAGGATCACCACCGCCTTCTAGGAAGTAGGTTGGTAGCACATGGTTACTGTGTACTGAGGACAGAAAATCAGCATATCTACATGGCGCCTAGCACCCTTGGTAGCTAAACTGTGGTCTTTAACATGGGTTTGGTTGTAACTTATTTGTTAAGAACTGAGGCTGGCGATAATCTTTCCTTCTGTACCGTTTAGCCTCTCAGGTGTGTGTGTCTGTGTGTGTATATGTGTGCCTGTGTCAGCTAATAGAGAGGTTTAGGCAGTGTTCAGTTTCATCATGCTGTTTATTTCCCCACTGCCTAGTATGTGTTGACCAAGGGCGGGGCAGAACTCTGCGTGTGTGTAGCCATGTTTGTCTGCCTGTGTAGGTTTCCAGGCTGCTGTCAGGCACATTTACGGCCAATCTCAATTCTCTATTTTACCCCTTCCCCTTCCCCCTTCCCCTTGGTTTTGCGCGTGCCCGTGAGACGAAGGGCTATCTCAATTCTCATTTCGATCGAGGGGTAGGGATAAGGGCAAGGGGTAGATACCCCTTAAAACCAAGTAAGATCGGGAGCTTACTTGAAACCAAGGGGTACCCACAATACACTGCGCAACCGGCATCTTCAAGTTTGTGATCAACAATTGTCGCCTCTGGTGACGTGCAGCCAGCTAGCGACGATGTATGATGACGTAACCGTAACGAGTGTTGTCTCAATTCATAGGGGTATGTTGTTACCCCTAGCCCTTAACACTCTGTTTCAAGGGCCAAGACGTAGGGCAAGGGGAAGGGGCAAGGGGAAGGGGAAGGGGTAAAATAGAGAAATGAGATTGGCCGTAAGGCCCAATCCCATATCTACCCCTTACCCCTTACCCCTTCCCCTTACCCCTCCCCCTTACCCCTCCCCCTTGTTTTGAAGGGGTAAGGGTAAGGGGTAGAAATGAGATTGGGCCTGAGTCTCTACAGGGGAATCGTGCCTTGCCTTTCCCTTTAGCGTTCCATCTAGCGTTCCTTCTGTCTTCTTTCTACCTTGTATTCCATTTTTACTCCGATTTTCCAAGAAGCCCTGGCCTTTTTGGCTTTCTTTTAAACTGCATATTCTTACCTTTTGTCTGTATGAGCTATATCATAAGCTGTTTCATGACCGCTGCCTCTGTCCTTTTTCAGCAAGACATTGTGACAGGGACTGTCACTGATAGACAAGCCATGCTTGGTGCTTTTCGGTGTGTTTAAGAGTGTGTGCGTGTGTTGAGGCCTGGAGTGGGAAGGTCTAGCTCTAACCTGCCGCTATTAATATCGCCTACCGAACATAATCTGGAGGATAGGTTATCCTCTTACATTTGTTGACTAGTCTACCAGGGGGAGTGGACATGCAAAGAGGGCGAGCCCGTAGCAGTTTCGTTTCCAAACTTACCGATCACCGTTTATAGTTGTTTATCCCTCCCTCTCTCTCTCCCGCTCTCTCGCTCATTGGTGCTGAATTGAAGAATAGAAACCAAAACATAGCTTTGTTATGTTTCTTCTCTCTCTCCTCCCCTTTTTCAATGACTGTCTTTACTAGTCGAGAAGGGGTAGAACGTGCCTGAGTATGATGTGTGCTTACTTCCAATAATAATAGTTTAAATAAAGTCTACAGTGGAAAGCCGGTTGTATCAAGTTATGAACACTCTACCAGCCTATTCAGGAGCTAGAATATCTGCCTGTTGGAACCTCAGGTAAGTGGCTTACATTTTTGTATGTTTTTGCACCGTCATGTTTTCATGATCTTATTATTATATATATTTTCTTTGCCTTTGTTTTGTAGTGGTTGGCATATTGTGGCTAGTTTTTTTTGTGGACTATGTTAAGGCTCAAGTCCTCATGTGTCTCTCTACCTTAAACATGTGGTAAGACGGGAGTAGAAAGAACTACATAGGCTTATAAGAGAATAGATAATAAGGTGGATGATATACAGTAGCTGTTAGACAGTTTCTGTCCCTCATCCATTTTATTGTGGTAATGACCATAGTTCCACAGCATAGCGACAATTTAGGTAGCATTGTTGTCGGTAGTCATGTGTTGCTACTGAGCGTGGGTTTCCCACAGAGTGAACTCCTCTCCAGTCAATGATTTTGTTATAACTTACAATATCATCTGCTGGACGGAGATGGCAAACGGTTTCCACATTCATAAGAGGCTTTTCATCCTTTTGTTTTGAACTGCTCTTCTGTATTTTCTTTTGCAAAAAAGTCCTTTCCCAGCTGGTTGGCTTTGTAGCGGTGCACTTACAAAGGCATGGTTCAGCCATGCTCACGTGCACATTTGTGCTTATCTTTTAACATGGATCGTCTCTGATAACCCAGAGAGAGGGTACAGTGTGACACTGTACTCTAGCACTGTATAAGATCCTATCAACTCCAGCCCTTGCCATAAAAGATAAGAGTTCACGAGCGAGAGCTCCTACCTATCTCTATCTCCTTGCTTTTTATTTCACCTTCAACCCTGCCTTGGAACTCCACCTGTTGGGCTGGATTGGCCAGTGGGACGAGGAATCACAAAGTTAGACACAGAGCTGTGACGGAGATTCAATAGGATTAAGAGTTGTGGTTTAGGGCTCACTGTCGGGACACATCGAGGGAGAGAGACATTTGGTATTCCACTCATCCCGGTCCTACTCTTAAGAATGGACCAGATCACCCGCTTAATGCAGTAGGTGTTGATCGAACATTCCACTCAGCCAACATGTTGTATGTTGATTTGTCTAATCTCTTAACTTCTGTGCAGTGTTTGGTCGCCAAGGACCTCATGGGCTCATTGTGTGGGGAGCAGCGCATGTTCCTTTGGTGGGAGGTTGTGTGTGTTTAGGTGCTCAACAGTCCAGACGCGCTTTGTTCTTGTGTTCTGCTGGTCTGAATACTAAACCATGACAATGTCCACAGAATTGTAATGCTCTCTATACTGCTCTTTTCACTTATTGACTAAATTTGAACTCACTATCACTCTAGCCTCAAAAAAAAGGAACATCATGGGGAAATTTTAACTTCTCGAATGTTAAAATTGCTTGGGTGTTTTAATTTAATCTTTAATTTTATTCATGTAAAAGGCAATGCCAAAGGGCTATTTTTATTTATTATAAGGAACCATTGACACAGTAACAGCAGTTTTGCCCTTTCCATTAAGTGCTAATCAATGCAAAACCTGAACACAAATACCATGTCAAATAATCCAAGGGCTGTGAGGCAACTAGGTTTCTACTATAAGTAATTATGGAATACGGATACCATGTTTATTACTCTGATGTGAGAGTGTTCCTACCCACAGTTTCCTAAGAGGTAGAAAAAAATAGGGGCCATTTATCATGCCACTTATAAATCAACTCAAATGTATATTAATGTGTTCTTAATGATTAGTTCATCATTAACTAAAGGCTTGTAAATGAATGTGTTGATAGTGACTAGTTCATCATTAACTAAAGGCTTGTAAATGACTCATGACTGTTTGGCAGTTAAGTGTTCCATCCCAATGCATTGATGCAAGGCCTGCCACTGTCGTCCATTCTCACGTACCGTACATTATGCATCGCAGCGGCGGTGGCGGCGAAGGCTCTGGTCTGGACCGGCTACTCCCCACCGTGAGCACCGGCCTGTCGCCGAGGAAACGGACCACCAGCCAATGCAAGTCGGAGCCCCCTCTCCTGCGCACCTCCAAGCGGACCATATACACCGCGGGCCGCCCGCCCTGGTACAACGAGCACGGTGCCCAGTCCAAGGAGGCCTTCGTCATCGGTGAGACGCTCGCGCGAGCCCTGAGTCACGGAGAGAGCCAACTGGGACTTGTCCTCGTCGCTTTTAGGCCGCGTTCAGACTGCAGGCAAATCTGATTCAATATCTGATTCCTTCTCATATCCGATTTTTAGGGCTGACTGTCCACACTGTTTTAGCAAGTGTCCAAATCGCATTTGGCTCTGTTCAGACTGGGCCACATTATTGACCCATCGGACAGGTTGCTGTAGCAACGATGTCGGAGCGGAGGCGTCATCCAGCGCGTGTATTGTGTGACGTCATGTAATAGCGACGAGAAAAACAATAACAAACAAGATGGATCAAAGAACGCGAAAGACTTTCATAAATCGACTTATTCCGATACATGTCCTTGAGCTTCGCTTGAGCGGACCCATCTCCCCACAGATTAATGAGGCATTTCGTTTCTTCCTCTGTCCAAGGACTGAGGCGGGTGGTTTGGCGCATTGGGTCAGGTCTGGCGTCGCGTAGAGTGACGTCACGGACAGTCAAAACCGATCTGAGTGTTTGGAGCTGTTCAGACTGAGACGCATCTGTCCAAATGCGATCTGAAAGCACCTCCCGGAGGTGGTTTCGATCCTTTTCGCAAAAATCGGATTTCATGTGACTTGGGACTGTTCAGACTTCAAAAGAGTCATCCGGTTCCAATCTGGATGGGCTAAAAATCGGATTTTGGCTGGCAGTCTGAACACGGCCTTATAGATTTCCGTTTGTGTTCCCCATGGACCAAATGTCCGCCAAGTGATGTTTACACAACATAAGCCCTGCGTCGTCAACAATAGCTCTGCGTCATGATGATATGCCCCGCATACCTCACCTTGAGTGAGATGACTTGATCACACGTGGTTAAAAAGGCAGCACCCTTTAGAAATGCATTGACTTGTTGGATATGCAATGGCAATAGTCTTCAAGCAGGTATGTGGTGTCTGTGTGTGGATGGAGACACACCAGACTTTCATAGCTGCTGCAAATAGATATTCACAACCATTTTCAAATGTATAAAACAAAACATCAGTTTAATAGGAGAGCGCTGTGCCTGTGCCCTGACAGGCTTTCCATAATGTCTGCTGTTTCTTGCTGCAATCCTATTGGGTTCCTCAAGAATGTGCCTTCCTTAAAGGTATCAAAGTTTCTCAGTCAGGAAGGTTGTTTGTTTCTCCTTCAGGCCTGTGTGGAGGAAGCGCATCAGGGAAGACCACAGTGGCCAGGAAGATTATCGAAGCTCTTGATGTCCCTTGGGTTGTCCTACTGTCCATGGACTCCTTTTACAAGGTCTGTGCATTTAGCCTGTATGTACCTGTGTCACAGGACTATGCAGAACATTAAGCAATTGTATGTGTCCTGGTTTGCCCTCCAAGCCATATAAATATTGAGATATGCTGATCACAAAAGTCCTGCCCTGTTTAATAGGCTTCTAATCTGTCTGGCCCACACACGCACACGCACACACACACACACACACACACACACACACACACACACACACACACACACACACACACACACACACACACACCATACAAATACACCTCTCAGTCTCTACTACCTCCCTGCCTCCTTATGTAATCATGCCACGGTCTGACAGCAGTCATAAGGGGCGGCGACCGGACACTACGACCGCTCTCATCTAAATGTCATCGGGTGTAGAGCACCTGCCGTTGAGGTGCCTGCAGCTGGGCCAACACAGATCTGCCTCTGGAAAAAAAGCAGAAAAGGCCTCCTGGACTTTGTGTCTGTTGTACCTGTGACCGTGAGAAGCACAGTTTAGACAGTGTGCCTCCAGAACATGTTGGCTGCTGTGTCCTCAGACTGTATAAAGCAGAAGATATTTTTGTTTTGCAAATATTTCAACATTATGTTATGTGTATATAAGTTCTACATTTCAATGTTTGGACACATTAAGTAAAGATATAAATATGCACAAATGCATGCACTAGTATGAATACCTTCACACACACAGCAAACACAAATACACACTCCAGGCTCGATACAGACGTCAGAGGGGGAGGCTCCAGCCATGCCTAAATTTAGGTCTGCCAAACTCAACTTCTCTTAAAGTGTGTGTGTGTGCGTTTTTCGCAGTGTTACAGTACACAGTAGGGTATTTTGAAATACAGAGGGTACGATTCAATACCGTCAAAAATACAGACGCTCTCTATTATACTTTTTCCAACATCTGATGAATACATGTTCAATTATGTTGATAACGTTTGTATTTGTATGAAATTGGTAAAAATTTGCTGTTGCATAGTTATTGAGACTGAAATAAGTTTGTTCACAAACAGTTAGTGGCTGACACGGTTCAGCAAGTTTTACATATAATTATAACTTCCTGAAAAAAATAATTTTAACCAGTGCTGTCGTGGTGGAGTTTTCAAATAATTGCACATCTCAATAGCAGTTAATGTAGTTTTGAAGTTGTTTCTTTTTGTTATATTGGATATTCAGCAGGACATTTCAAATTACAGTGATCTGACCCGTGGAACTAAAGCACGATCACCGGTTGGGATGTATCGGCTACCGGTGTAACGGTAAACCCCGATAAAAATGTTGTCGAAAACAATTACCGTTTTCATTTCAAATGCGATTATTATTGCGGTGGATAACCGCGCCCGCGGTGCTTAAATCCTTCCCAGGGCTTCATCCGAGCCTCCTGAAGTTGCCGCGCAGGCGCACTGTGTAGCCTTCTCATAGGGATGTGCATTTCTGGCAAAAACACTATTCAATATTCGAATAATATTCAAAAATCTGTAAATCAAGAACCCCCGACGCACGCACACATGCACCTCGGATACACGCACACACAATGACACAGGGAGAGGCTTTTATGATTTGTATGAAATCAATCTGTTTATTTTCCCACCTGCGCCATTAACATTCAACATCAAAATTATTTCAACGTGGGCTAAGGCAGATAGGCCTACATGCGTCGGAAACGGATCGCTATTTATTTATTTATTTTACTGAACACAGCCTGCATGACGGTGAACTAGACACGTCAAAAAAATTAATTCACGTGGTGCATCTTTTTACAATTTATTTGTTACCAGCATTCGTAGTGTTGATCAGCAGAGAAATAGTCCACCAAAGACGTTGACGTCGCTTAGCAACCGAGGACGCTGGGGTTGATAAGTTACCGGAGCACTTGCGGAGTGATACGATATTAAAAAAAAAAAACTTCCTTGACAGCGGTCATTATATGCTTAGCAACGGTGAATTATCAAAACATTATTCACCACCGGAAGTTGTGAAGGCCCGTGCAAGTGAACAGAGTGTTCAACAGCATTGAGAAGAGCCGTGTAATAAATAACGATAGTCACATTCATTATTGGCTATTCTACGGGACTCCGACTATTCAACGATTGTTGCTCATCCCTACCATCTAAGAGGACTAAGTAGGAAGTATGGGCATATTTTGGGTATTTAAAAATACCGCGATAATACCGAAAACCTTGATAATTTTGGTCTCAATAACCGTGAGGTTCAATTTTCATTCCGTTACATCCCTAATCACCTGTATGAGTCCCATATGTCTAGCGGTTTATACCTGCCCAGGAGACCGTCAGGCAGCAGCCCTCCTCTATAGAGTCATCTTTTGGTCAATATGTCTGGTCAAATTACAAAGTTCCATGTCCCAAACAATAATAGAAATCACAATGGATAAAACATTAAAATCTCTGAAGAGATCTCGCTAGCTGGATATTAACAGTTAAAAGCAAGTAAAAAACCAACTCGGCCAATGGCCCACCATTGTTGTTGTAATGCACATACAGTGTATACTCTCTGTAATACAGGTGTAATCATTGTTGTGTGTAGGTTGATACAGGTTAAACCAGCCATCTCCACACTCCCTCAGGGAGAGTGCTCATGCATTGTCACGGTGCTCACCACTGCCATGCAGGAGATCTTTCCCAGAGTGTGTGGAGATATCTTCCCAAATTTGTGTGAAGATGGCTTGGCTTAACCGTCCCATTGATTGCTCAATATGCAACAGGTGTGCAGCCTCACCCAGCCCCAGAGTCCAATCAGTCTGACTCAGCTCGGTGAGGCTGCTTTCACCAGGAGATTATCCACACATACTCCCACACCGTCATATACCCTATATCTGGGTGAAATTACAGAAAGGTCAGATCATGGTGCATTTTTATTAATATGTACTATACCTTTAATGAATTTATAGCCGATAAATAGATGTTCATTGGAAATCAATGTTGCTTACATTAGATTAACCCTAGGGCTTAGCAAAAGCTGCACACTGCTTTCCCACTCACACCAACAAACTTCAGCACACAGTGTGGGTGTAGTAGATAAGGAAGCAAACATGTCATCACCAGTGTGGACATTTCTCACAATCACAAGACAACATTACAATTTGCAATACATGTTTAGCTTGGGTTCCAAGAAGAGGGCAAGTGTCTACTAGTTTTTATAGTAGACCAGTTTTAAGTGCAAGCAAAACGAGTGAAAAAAGTTTGTCCAGTGGTGCAGAATAGTCGTAAGGTTTTAAAGGCCAACGTTGTATAACTGCTGATGTTGTCCTCAGGTCCTGTCCCAAGATGAGCAGAACCTGGCTGCCGATAACAACTACAACTTTGATCACCCAGACGCCTTTGACTTTGGCCTGCTGACACACACGCTGCGCAAACTGAAACTGGGCAAGAGTGTGAAAATCCCTGTGTACGACTTTACGACTCACGGGCGACAGAAGGAGTGGGTGAGCGAAGCGAGACCCTGAACGCTGGGGTACAGAGGCAATGTAATGGACTGAATCTCAGTCATTGCTATGTAATCCCACTTTTATGGTGACCCTCAGGGGCTTTTATTGGAATAGCGGTTCATCACAACCGCGAGTTGTGACGAAGGACAGTTTGATGGATACACCATGCCCTAAATCCTCTAGGTGTCCATGAAGAGCCTCCACAATGAGCAGAAGGGGCGGGGGATTCATCATACAATGTCCTTACTGCATTAAGCCACATCAGAAGTCCCACCTGTTCTAGGAATGACCCTTTGCACAATGCCGATAAAGGTTGTTGCATTTCAGTCAATTACTTAAATTGGCGTCCATGTAAGGAATCATGTTCAGCTATGGTATAGATTTTGATGGGACTGAAAGTATGATTGGATTAACTAACACACTCTCCCCCGCTTCTCTCCCCCGCGGCAGAAAACGGTGTATGGCGCCAGCGTTGTCATCTTCGAGGGGATCATGTCCTTTGCAGATAAAGAACTGCTGCAGGTGGGTGCAGGTTATCGACCACATCGGACCCCAGTGATGCTCTGCCTCTGTAAAAGGCACCGGGGACAACTTTCTGTTGGCCCATACCTTGGTTTAAGAATTTATTGGTTGATGTTAACCAACCTAAGAGTTTTTCCCTTCTGTGGTTTTTTTTTAACGCGTGCATGCGTGCGGATGTCGGTGTGCAAGGTTGTGTGGGTGCGTTTTGTTTGCATGTACATCTGCATAGGTGTGTGTGCCTGCTTATCCACATTTGCACTTTCTTTACATCTCTACTCAATGCTTCAGACCCATCTTGTCTAAGTGAATTCATCCTTCATTCAAGCCAAGCTCGACCTCGTTCTGTCACATTAACCTTCATTTGACATTACAGTACCGGTACTGTGCAGTCATAGAAAGTTTCTCAAAAGAAGGGAAAAGAAATAGGCCATGGACACGAAAGATACTCGTTGTATTTCATATTTTTATGCAATATTATGCACATCATATATATATATATATATATATATATATAAATACAGTTGTCGTGCATCTGTTGTGTGTTTAGCTGCTGGACATGAAGATCTTTGTGGACACGGACTCGGACATCCGCCTGGTGCGGCGGCTGCGGCGGGATATCACGGAGCGGGGGCGGGACATCGGGGGTGTCATCAAGCAGTACAACAAGTATGTGAAGCCCGCCTTCGACCAGTACATCGAGCCCACCATGCGGTTGGCAGACATCGTCGTACCGCGAGGTGAGTGCAACCCCCCCGTTCACCTCAGAACATGAGGTGGGCCGGTGTCTTCTTACCGACACAATCCACAAGAAATGTTGTACCTCATTCACAGCAGTACAGAAAGGAGTCATCGATGGCTCTGATCAACAGACACATTTCCTTACATACTGGTCCTTGTTTCATTTTTCTTGATCGTGTGTATGGATAAGGTGGCGGCAACATGGTGGCCATTGACTTGATTGTGCAGCATGTCCACAGCCAACTGGAAGAGGTAAACACACTTCCTGTTAATATGCCCACTCAGCCGTACAAGCAGACAGGCACTGACACACTGCCAGTTACAATAGCAAAAAAACAAAAATACAGGAAACTAATTTGGCCTGCAGAAATAAAGATAAGGCATTTCAGAGAACTCAATTTTCATATCACCGTAGAAATAAGACGCAGTAACTCTTCCCCTTTTGAGCTTAAGCCCAGTTTCAAGGAATATAATTGGCTCTGCCATTACAGACCAAATGGTTAATGCAAAAGCCTTCTTCCACCATCTGGTGGAATTAACAGGCACTACACTGAAAACCCTGGTAGCTCTTAAATGCCACGGCCTGGCTTAGAATACCAATATATTGCAGTACTCTTGAATTGGTTGAATTGAATTTTCTGTGCTTCAGCTATTCGATTTATACTTATGTACATACCTGCAGCCATTGTCGATTGTTTTGCAACTATCTTACACACATTAGAATTTCTATTCAAAAGTTGGACTCACACTCACAACCGTCCACAGTGCACACACTTAGCCACGAGTGAATCTTGTGTCACAGTGTGGTCGGCTTCACCCAACCCACCCTTCCCCGTTGCTCCTTCCCCTTCCCCTTCACCCACACCATACAAACTGCTCACAGACCACTCTCGCTCTCCTCTCCAAACCACCAACCCCCAACCCTGCCATCGCTCACAGCGAGAGCTCAGCGTCAGGTAGAGTAGCCTTTTATCCTGTCGTATCTGTCATTCTAATGGTCTATCCACTCTGGGCTCCCCCTGTTCCCCCCCCCTGGGCCTTACTGGGGACCGGGAAAGCTCATTGGAGCAACCACTGCCTTTAGGGATTCTGTTGGCTGCCAGAAGGGATGGGGGTAAGCAGGGATTGTAACCGCCCCCTGTATGCAGTGGTGGAAGAATAAGTAGTATTTACAGCACATGGAGAACGCATTGGCATACAGAGAAAAATATTCACATAATGGAGTGAGTTGCATACGTAAAGTCCTAGAGCAGGGACTCTGACTGCTTCGCATACCCCTGACGGCAGTGTCCGCATCTCTGGGCAGCCAGCAGTTGACTCAAAGCAAAGGTTATGGTTTCCCCCCCTCCCCCTCCCTCTCCCCCATCTTTTTACTTTTTTCAGAGAAATTACAACTCACACCCCTTCCTGTCTTCTGTGGAGAGAGAGAGAGAGAGAGAGAGAGAGAGAGAGAGAGAGAGAGAGAGAGAGAGAGAGAGGAGAGAGAGAGAGAGAGAGAGAGAGAGAGAGAGAGAGAGAGAGAGAGAGAGAGAGAGAGAGAGAGAGAGAGAGAGAGAGAGAGAGAGATACGTGCCAGTAGAGGGGGAGAGAGAGCGACGTGCCAGTAGAGGGGGAGAGAGAGCGACGTGCCAGTAGAGGGAGAGAGAGAGACGTGCCAGTAGAGGGGGAGAGAGAGACGTGCCAGTAGAGGGAGGGAGAGGGGAGAGAGAGAGAGAGAGAGAGAGAGAGAGAGAGAGAGAGACGTGCCAGTAGAGGGGAGAGAGAGAGAGATGGCTAAAGAGAATGGAAGGGGAGAGGAAGCTGTTGCGGCAGCTAATGTGACTATCAAAGCCACAAAGTTTCCAACGCCGTGTGGCGTACACACTTTCTTTTTCATGTTTTTCCATTTGAGTGCGGTGGCCACAGTCACTTTAGAGAGACAGAGACAAACAGAAAAAGAGAGGAAGTTGATCTGGTGTCTTTTCTTTAGACATAGAACGTACCAAGGTCCCTGAGTTGTAATGACACCTACGCTGTTCACCTCTGCATGCTGTAGAAGAGTGACAGCCACGCGGCGACCTGTGCAAATCTCACACACAAAACGGCACCGTCGCAATACACAAGATGACACGCGCATAAGAATTATTGAGCAATTTTACTACAATCTAGGACATGAGGCTTTTTAACAAATGTACGAACACGCATTGATTTTAATGCGTGATGATCGGCATGAATTTCATCGGCCAATATTGTCGGCCGGGCGACGTGCATATGTACCCTTGAAGGGCTACTACATAAACACATAGAGCACGTAGCATCACACGTTACGGAGCACAGGCATGTGGCGGCTGTCACCCTTCCACACCACGGCCCATCCCCTCGCTCCTTCGACCACCCTGTGTTGTGTCTCTGTTCTCATCGTTCTTCCTCTTTTCTTTTTGTTGTCCTTTTGTGTCTCCTCTGTTGTTGTTTTTTGTCGTTCATTGTCTTCCGTCGCCCAAAACCCTTCTCCACATAGAGGAAACTACGCTGGGATATGTGAGACGATTTGATATGATTTTCTCTGGTTGTGCGCATCTTTATTTTGCAACCTTAAAAAAAAGAATAGTGTGGGCTAATTGTTTGTGGTGTTAGAAGATCTGTTCATCGACCAACGAGCCTATCGTTGTAACCTTCATCAGAGGAGGAACACTAACCCAGCTTTTCACTTCTAAACGTGATGTGGAATTAGCTGAAGGAATAACAAGCTAGCAGAGACCTGTCATGGAGACGACTTTTTTTTTTTTTAATCAAAATATATCAGCCTTGTACTTGTTGGATTTTATATTCTAAAGTCTTCCAAGCATTTCAAGGCCCTGATTTGAAGGAACAATTGAAAGAAAATGTACTTTCCATGAGGCTTTTCTGCACACTTTTGAGTGGCGAACTTGTGTTGTCCGTCTGCTTCAGCATCCTTCAGAGTCCCTCTTAAGCAATCCAGTTTAAGAGGTACAGGTCACACCCGCCTAAACTACATTTCCATATTCCTTGGTGTTTTTTAGTAACTGGTGAAGGGATGTAGCGTTCACTCACTCTGTCTCCTAACCAGGTTATATTTCGCCTCCCACTTTAGTAGCAACGAGTGTGTTTGTACTCGTTCATTTCTATGTCTGCATCTGCATGTGTGTGTGTGTGTGTGTGTGCGCACGCATGTGTGTGAGCATAGGTTCCTCACACACATTCATGTCAACTGCCGTCGTCTCTATGCTATGGTGCCCGTGTACCCTCCCCCCTCCACTTTACCCCCTGCTCTTGTCGTTGCCGTGGTAACAGGGCAGCTCTGGCCTCGGCCCACCAGGCCCAGCCCCTCCCACAGACCCTCAGTGTCCTGGACAGCACCCCCCAAGTCCGGGGGATGCACACCATCATCAGGTATCTCCCCCGACCACCAACCAGGACACACCTGTAGCGCCCTCACTCCTAACACCTTGTTCAGTGGTTCCTGCCTTGGGGCCAGGGGCCTGGTGTGCTTGTGGCAGGGGTCAGCTACCTTTTCAACATGCAGTGCCAGTTTGACATTTTCTCGTTAATGAGTGTGCCTTAAGGCAAGGCAAGGCAAGGCAACTTTATTTATATAGCACTTTTCATACACAAGGCAAACTCAAAGTGCTTCACATATAAACATTGTCATACAATAAAATTAAATAATAGATAAGTAAAAGAAAACATATGCAACAATATATAAAAAAATTAAGCTGAATTATGACACAGCGACCAAAAACATTTCCAGAAGACCTGGAATTGTACTATTTTCATATAGTCCACAATCATGCATCAGCATTTTAAATGTTTTTTTGGTTGTTATATTTGCAACATGGGCTTACAAAATATAATTACATATGACCCATCTTAAAACACCATTTTCAGAAACTCATTCCAAAACACATTTGCACTGTGAGAAATGTAAAAAACGAGAATATATGAGAATGATTGAAACCATCCACATCAATATCTTTAAGACATGTACAGCTATGCACAAACCATGTGAAGGCGATGCATACAGGCCATTTGCAACAATATTTGCAATATTATCTTTTCTATTACTCACAACATAGGTTTTAAAAACTATTAATTGATCCCATTTCAGAACACTGCTTTCTGTAACTAATTCATATTTGCACTGGGAGGAAATGCCCAAAACAGAATAAAGTGCAAAAAAAAATAGGTAGTAATGATTATGCTGCCGCATTGTGCTGTGAATTTTTTTAATAATATTTTTATATATATATATATATATATATTTCTTTCTTTCTTTTAAGTGTGCCAATGATTATGCTACCCCGTGCCAGTGGTGGCACGCGTGCCTAGGGTTGCCGACCCTGGCTTATGGGGTCGCAGGAGATGGCTGATCTACGATCTATATATTTGATCGTTCATATTCGTTTTTTAAATTACTCATAGACGTTGTGTATAGATAAAGGGGTTCAAACTACTACTAATCATTTTTTGTGTGTAGTACAGCGATGTGATTACATTCATTGGGACATCGATATTACTGGCAGATGTTGATTGGGCATAAACTTGGTGTTGCAGCAGAATAGACACAAATGTACGTTGGGGTCGCAAACATTTTCAGAGGGAAAATGGTTGGCTAGTCATTCAATCATGTACGACCTTGTAGTGAAACCAGGCTATCCAGTGTTTGTGTATGCTTGATTTGATACGAACGTATGGATTGAATATTTCTGCCTGCTCCAGAAACAAGGAAACCAGCCGTGATGAGTTCATCTTCTACTCCAAGAGGTTGATGCGGTTGCTGATCGAGCGTGCGCTGTCCTTTCTCCCCTCTCAGGTGCCCATGACATGTGACACGTGTGCCATTCACTCAGTCAAAGGTTTAAGAATTTAGGACCTTATCCTGTTTTAGGAAGTATGACCATATATGGACCCGGGTGAAGAGCATGGCATACCTTATCGGTTAAAAGAAAAGGTGTCATACGAAGGAAATGCATTGCTAGACATATGAGAGAGAGTGAGAAAGGTTTTTTGTATTTGATGATGATCATTTCACATCGGTAGCGAGGGCTGCTTGTGACAACCACATGGAAACTTCTACCTTGAATGGAAAGACGCCCTGGCTTTAAACTAGAGCATCGCAGACAAGCATCTCAAACACACCTACTTACACACACGCACGTTTAGATTCTGTATGTGCAAACTCAACGGTCATAGTGATGGTCTGGTGATTGTAACCCCGCAGTCCCACACCGTCCAGACGCCCCAGGGCGAGGACTACGAGGGCAGGTCCTTCGACGGAAAGAGGGTGAGGGCCGCCTTTCCCAACACCCATTTCCTCAAAGCCGCCCCTCAAGAGTAGCGTCCCGTGCCGTTAACCTCCCTGCCCCCCGCCCCGCCCACAGGTGACGGGGGTGTCCATCCTACGGGCCGGGGAGACCATGGAGCCGGCCCTGAGGGCGGTCTGCAAGGACGTCCGCATCGGCAAGATCCTCATCCAGACCAACCAGGACACGGGGGAGCCAGAGGTACACGCCACCGCTGGCCCCGGGCTAGTTAGTCCCCTCCCATCTGGGCCTTGTGGACCCTCCGTTAAGCTAGGGGGGGGGGGACCCAGTAGGCTAGATTCTGGAAGAAGCCGGCCCTCCTTTCATGTCCCACTCTAATTCCTCTTCCCATTTGTACACGACTAGCACACTAGCGTTTGCAATGGGTCCGCCTAGCCCTGAGGGCAGCGTGCGTGCAGATACCTTGGTGGGTAGGTAGGCAGACAGGTATCAGTACATTCAAGTAATGAAATGATTGGACGGGCTTATTACAGACATGCCCTAAACTGACTTTACAGCCGTGGTGGCATAAGAGCTTTATGTAAAGAAAGCACAAGTTCCTCTCCGGCTCAACTGGTTGAATACGTCATTGACAGAACAACAGCCAGGCTGAGGCTTCCCACGCTCACAATGTGTGCTCTCGCAGTATCATGAGAAGAATTGGGTTAAAGCAACCATCAAATTGCGTGCTTTTCAAACGCTGTTCTGGTGTGTTGTGCAACTCGGCCCCCCTTCCACCTCTAGCTCAGTTGTCCAACACAGAACTCTGTAGTATGTGACGTATGAAAGCCACATCCTGCCTTGCCTCACCGCGCCCTTAACCTTTGCCAGCTCCACTACCTGCGGCTGCCCAGGGAGATCGGCGAGGACCACGTGATCCTGATGGACTGCACCGTCTCCACGGGCGCCGCCGCCATGATGGCCGTCAGAGTTCTGCTGGTGGGTGTCTGGAAGGGGGATGTGCAGCATCTGAAGTACAAACGTCCTGTTGTTACCACTGAGCAGCTACAAGGGGGTCTGTGTTTGGGTCGGTTCTTTCAGGACCATGACGTCCAGGAGGACAAGATCTTGCTGGTGTCCCTGCTCATGGCGGAGATGGGAGTCCACTCTGTGGCCTACGCCTTCCCCCAGGTCCAGATCATCACCACGGCGGTGGACAAGGAGGTCAACGATCTGTTCCACATCATCCCCGGCATCGGTGAGTTGGGAGGAACGCACTGGAGCACTTTGCTGTTGTGGTCGGAATATTGAGGCTGAGCGGAAGTCATGTAGATGTGACAAAACAAACCATGACGTGAACGTCACATGGCCATCATGAGGCTAGGCGATATTGATATTGAATGAGAGCGATGGTATGTATGGCTGAAGATTATGTGTTGCATTGATTTTTCTTAATATGGCTGGTCATCAAAGGTTAGGGTTAGGTTTAGGGTTAGATATATTTATGGATGCATACGAAAATTATGTTGATTTAAATGTTAAAGATTGAAGAACGCAATAAATAAAGGCCTATACTGTAAGTACTAATTCAACATTTTTGTTCTTAATTATGTTGGATATTCTCCTATTTATTAATGATATGCTCTGTATATGTGCTTAACAGTGTTCCATGCCATGTGAGATCAGGACAGGTGTGAACCTGAAAGCTTAATTGGAAGATTGTTCTCAACACAAACGTCACGATTAACTAATTCTGCTCAAATTCTCTTCCAAATCCAAACATCTTTTTGTTTTCCAAAAATCAGCGTTATATGCACATACAAGCATTTATATTCTTAACCATTTCAAACATGTCAACCGATTATTTCTTGCAGGTAACTTTGGGGATAGATATTTCGGTACCGACGCGCCCCCGGATTGGAGCGACGACGAGATGGATCAGCCCAGTTACTGATTGTCTGGCAGTGAAAGGACCGGCTGACTCACTGTCTGGAATGGCACTGAGCGACTGTCTGCCAGTGAACTACTGTAACTTGCCCCGTTGATTCAGCAAGATGACGTTTTGAGGACAATGTTTAAAAAAAATCCCATAGTGGCTGCACTGGGCGGTAACATGAATCCTTTGCTGTCAGGGGCCAAAACTGACGAGGTGATTTTCATATGAATGCCCCAGAACCGGTTGTAGACACAAAGAAGGTTTCAGAATGTATATTATTTTGTATTGAGATTTGTTTAAATCTTTGTTTATTTGTATTTTATTTAGTGGACCGTTAAAAAGCGCTGTCTTTGTTCTATATAGTTACAAAGTATATGCACCATGTTGCCAAATTTATTCTTTGCAAAATGTAATTTTATTGTCTAAATTAGTACATTTAAAGGGGGTATCAAGCTTTAAGTCGTGCAGTATGGAAGGATACACTTGCATGCGCTATCAAAAACACAGCCATGTGTGGGCTAAAGACTTGCTGTAATACTGTTTTCTTCTAATGGCTCCATGCAATCCTCAGACTGTTCAACAATGTGTAGGTTCATCTGCTTGTTTTTTTTTTACCTGCTTTTTTTTCACTCTTCAATGTGCACATACATTCTTCATAGAGCTCAAGCCTCTTTTAGGCCATTTGTTGTTTTTATGCCGTGACTTGGCTCTTGCTCTAGTATTCACTTAGCAGTGTTCATTTGTCCACCTCCGTTTTTAATCTATGGATCTGGTCTGGTCCTGTCAGCATGGTCATATATCAGTAGGTGAGTAGGGAATTGGGCCAATCGCATTTTCACCAGAAAAGCAACCACACACATGATTGATACGGCTTCATCCAATTTGTTTAACCTGATTTATCATAATTTAACTTAATTGTATGAAGTGAAGAGAAGTGCTTTGGTAATTAAAATTATTTTTTAAATTGCCAGGGACTGAAATGCCTTTGAATTACAAACGGTATGACGTTGAATTATTAATTGGCTCCCTAAAATCCCTGAAGTGCTATAAAGTAATGCGATGAAGATAATGATTTCACTGTGACAGTGAAGAACCCTAATTCAATTTTTTTTTTTGACAATGGCAATGCATAACCAAAGCAGATTGAAAGGTGAGATAATATGTATAGATGCATGCTTCTCAGCAGATACTCTTGTGATGGCTGGGTGAGGTGGCTCGTCCTCGGATATGCAAATTGTTTTTAACACGTTACCTATACGTTAACTATACAGCTGCTTAAATAAGGGTGACTTGTATTGTTATCATTATGTTAATATGATTTTCAGAAAATGTTTGCTTTGTGCTGCTTACTGTAGTGTCTTTAGTGTATAGTTTACTTCAGATAACTGCAATATGTTTATTTATTTTTCGAGAGTTTAGTTTGTTCCTTCATTTTTAAGATAAATAAAGAAACACCCCTATTGTATTTATATTTTAATTATCCAATATCTGTCTATAATGCCACATCATGTTTCGGCATAAGGTTACAATAATCTATAAGGATTATGAACAATTGAAGCTTCATGTATTAATATATTGTTTTGAAATTCCAGTTAATGCTCAATAAAACAATCACTTTATTTACTCTTTATTCATGGTGATATTTTAATCCCTGTTTAACTTTACAACGGAAAAATTAGGATGATTGGACAAAATACTGTATCCAACGAAGTAATACATATCCCAACTAACAAATACAACAAACTGAAGCATGTTTGACTCTTTGATAACTGTGTGGTCTAATCAAAGCTTTGTCACAGGGACCTCGTATCACTATCAACTGAGTACGCTCCATAAAACGGCATGAAAACCGATGTGATCTGTATTATTTAATGGATAGTAATTGTCTACATCTTTAAAAAGAACATGATCCGTGCTTGGCTGGCCTCAGCTCATGGAAAGTTGCCTTGATAACCATCTAACTGCCTTTTTTTTCTCATCACACTAGCTGTTGAAAAAACTGCCAAGGTAGCATTATTGACACAATTGTAGCGTGTCGACAAACAATTATACACTTTGTGTATCAGGGCCACTCACACATTCCATGTGTGTAGTGGATTTTGTGCTGTATTCAGGTCTGATGTAGTCTGCAGTCTTGATCAGAATTTTGTGTTATTGAAATAAACCAATATTGCAATTTTACTACTAAAATAGCAAATTTACAATGTTCAATTAAAAATTGTTTTATCGGATTCTTTTTTTTAAGCTAATTTTCTACAAATGTTTACTTAAATTCAGTGCATATTAGATTTAAAATATATCACTTTAGTGTGATTATAATCAGGGTTATTGTTATACAAATGTCATGGAAAGTTTACCACCAGTGCAGAGAAACAGGAAGGGGACGTGTATGTGTGCATGCGTCTGTGAGCATGTTTGTTTGTATCGCATCCTCATTGGTTTAGTTGAGCAGTCTTGATGAGGTCAGAGCACTGTGCTGCCACACTAACCTTACTACCTGTGTACATCCTCGTCTCAGTTTAGCTGGGCGCCTGTCAGTGTGTCGCGCGCACACCCGCCTGCTCCTCAGCCTCATCCCCTCCGTCTGATCATCAACGTCTGGTGTCCTTCTCTAATCTGCCTCATCTCGGGGCTTTAGATGCTCTGCTCTCTCTCTCTCTCTGGGTAAGTTTATCAATCAACCCCGCTAAAGCTGTCTGCTCTTGAACCTCCGAGTAGTTTTATCAATCAACCCCGCTAAAGCTGTCTGCTCTTGAACTGAAGGTTTTAATCCTTATAGAAGCAATACTGAAGTTGTGTGAAAAAAAAAGAAGAAAAAGTTAAAGCAAATCAGCAACATTTCAGGATTAGTTTGGTTAATGTGTTTGTGTCGGTCTGGAAGTGGACCTATGAGTCTGCCAGCCGTAGTGCTTGAATATGAATTATTTAGATGAAGAGGTTATGCCTAATCATGGAAAGAGGGCTTCATTTGTGTGTGTGTGTGTGTGTGTGTGTGTGTGTGTGTGTGTGTGTGTGTGTGTGTGTGTGTGTGTGTGTGTGTGTGTGTGTGTGTGTGTGTGTGTGTGTGTTGTGTGTGTGTGTGTGTGTGTGTGTGTGTGTGTGTGTGTGTGTGTGTGTGTGTGTGTGTGTGTGTGTGTGTGTGTGTGTGTGTGTGTGTGTGTGTGTGTGTGTGTGTGTGTGTGTGTGTGTGTGTGAATCAGGGGATTTGTACAAACCAGATCGTCATTATGAAACACCATAATTCAGCAGCGACTTGCCATATGGAAAGGTATTAGTAATTTTGCCATGTGTAGTAGCTTGTTTTTGTTTTCCGATTTCATTCTGTAATTTGTTTTTTGTACGGTACATACAGGCCGAACGATACTGTTTAAATACCTCTGCTAATAATTCTAAAGCAAAGTCGACCCCTTTCGTCAAGCTTAGAGGCAAGCTATTTAGTAGAATAAAAATCCCTCCAATTTTTCTTACACTTATATTTAAGGATTGGGAAATGTCGAAGAGAACATTTGTAGGAATTTATTGATATAACAAGTTAATGCGTATTATAGTTTTGTACTGCTCCAATTATGGACTGTTTAGATTAATCTACAACACTCATTGTAATGACTGCCGCCAAAATGTAGCAAGGGCTAAGCTATCACAATTTTCAGAATTAGGTCACTCTGTAAACAAAGGTTTTGATAACGTAAACAATACAAAGATTATAATCATGCTTAAATTGCCACTTTATGTATCGCTCCATACGACAATTATCCTGATAAGGTAAATGTGAATGCCGCAATGCTGGTAAAGCCAGCGGTTCCACTGAGACGCAATGATCCCATGGACCAGCGGGAGCGCGGCAGCCTGCATGACGGTTTCTCCTCTATTGGGTGGTTCTTTCCAGGACTGTCACACCTGAGCATGGTACCTTGAGGCTCAATCTCAGGTTTGTCAGCCCATGAAATGCTTACTCGTCTCAGCGTAACACGAAGATTGAACACCACTTTTAATTGTTTGCATGCTTGTTTGCCTGGTTTGCCACAGCTTCAACTAGATGGAGAAGCAAAGTGGATATGAATGATTTTAAATGTTTTTATTGTTGTCTTTTTTGCAAAGGAGAAATTGGATGGAACATACTGTCATTTGTTTTATGTCTTATTATCTGTTTATTTAT
>OLKM01000362.1:33270-35770 GCA_900291075.1 Melanogrammus aeglefinus | reverse complement strand
ACATACATACATACATACATACATACATACATACATACATACATACATACATACATACATACATACATACATACATACATACATACATACATACATACATACATACATACATACATACATACATACATACATACATACATACATACATACATACATACAAACACACACACATACACACACACATACATACATACATGCATACATGCATACAAACACACAGACATAAAAACACACAGACATAGATACCGCATACATTTACACATCCATCCGTCCATCCATACCGTACACACACATCACCTAATATGGTCGCTCCTTTTTGCTCAGATCCCCTCCATGGGGGTCGCAAGTAATTTGTTGCGTTGCGGGATGGGGGTCGCGACCCCGTGCGGTCAGCAGGGTCAATTCAAACAGCAGCACGGGGCCCAAGGAGGTCATTAAGGAGAATGAGAGGCCAGAGGAATGGATTGGGGTGGTGGGGCTGGGGGTGGCGGTGGTGGTGCTGGATGGGGGGATGCAGCTAACCCTTTCCCCTTGCCTCTGAGGAGCAGCGCGGGAGGAAAACGCAAGCGGAGGAGAGGGAGAGAGAGACGATGAGAGGTCATATTATTGTAGCGTAGCAACCCGGCTCTCAGTGTGGGTTGAGGCAGGCAATAATATATAATATAGCTGAGAGGTTAGATGGCTTAGAAGAACCTTTCAAGATGGATGTGGAAAGAAAGGTGCACTTTCTGCACAGAGGAGGGGGAGGGATAGTTGGAGGAGGAGGAGGTGGGGGGAGGGGTGTGGGGGGGGGGGTTAGGGCAAATAGAGTCAGTGGGAGAGAAAATAAGAAAAGACGCCCAATACTCAAATCTCTCGTATCCCTCTCTCTTCATCTCTCTCTCTCTCTCTCTCTTCATCTCTCTTCATCTCTCTCTCTCTCTCTCTCTCTCATCTCTCTTCATCTCTCTCTCTCTCTCTCTCTCTCTCTCTCTCTCTCTCTCTCTCTCTCTCTCTCTCTCTCTCTCTCTCTCTCTCTCTCTCTCTCTCTCTCTCTCTCTCTCTCTCTCTCTCTCACTCCCTCGCTGTCTCCGCTCGGTGCATCATTAAAACAAGCAGAGTAGTGTTCAGAGCACAGGGCTGCACAGAGACGGTGACCTCCACAATGAGAAGATGTTTTTGCTTCGGGGAGGAGAAGGTCGTTTTGTACTCAAGTCAGGGTTTTTTTTTTTGATTCTTTATTTTTTTTCTTTTACTTCTTCCAATCGAGTAAATGAGATTTGGAGGAAGGAAGGGATCAAGGGGGTAGAGACGAGTTAAAGAATGGTGAGCGAGCGAGTGCAAAAGAGAGAGAGAGAGAGAGAGAGAGAGAGAGAGAGAGAGAGAGAGAGAGAGAGAGAGAGAGAGAGAGAGAGAGAGAGAGGAGAGAGAGAGAGAGAGAGAGAGAGAGAGAGAGAGAGAGAGAGAGAGAGAGAGAGAGAGAGAGAGAGAGAGAGAGAGAGGAGAGAGGGAGAGAGAGAGAGAGAGAGAGAGAGAGAGAGAGAGAGAGAGAGAGAGAGAGAGAGAGAGAGAGAGAGAGAGAGAGAGAGAGAGAGAGAGAGAGAGAGAGAGAGAGAGAGAGAGAGAGAGAGAGAGAGAGAGAGAGAGAGAGAGAGGAACCGGAGAGAGACAGCATGAAAGAGAGAGAGTAGCAAGAGTTGAAAGAGTTGATATTTGAGGAGGAGGTAAATCTCCAAGTAGGACTACAGCCGCGATATGCCCGGTAAAAAAAAAGATGTCTGACTTTTTCACTCTACGCCGTGCTATAAGGAGCTTTAGCAGAGGGGCCGCAGGAGGAGTGTTTGGAGGGCCACAATAAGGGTAAAAGCCTGGCAAAGGTCAGTCTAACCCGTCCCCAATCTGAGTATGTCCTCTCGCTCCTTCAGGGAGCAGGGTCCGCCTTGTCTTTTAACAACAAGGGAGAAACTCTTGTCCTACTTACAACCGGGTCCCTGTGTGTGTGTGTATGGGTGTTTTTGTGTACGTATTGTTTGACCGCCCTCCTGTCTATTTCATATCTGTAAGTCTGTCTGTCACTCTGTCTACCAACCTGACTGTCCCTCACATCCGTCTGCTTGTGTGCGTGTGTGTCTGTGCGTGTGTCTGCTTTTACCTGTCGCGCCCGTCCGCCTTAGTCAGACCGGTACGACAGACAGGAAGTGCATGTGTCGTCTGATAGCGAGCGGGAGCATGTAAATAGCTCAGGGAAGAACCTCCAGAGAGAGCAGTGCCGCGGCGTTAGGGGCGCGCGTGTGCAGACGCAGACAGAAACAGGAACTGTTGTGGGGGCGACAGGCAGGCAGCGGTGTTTCTCACAGCCCTGGTTGCCGTGCCACCACACCACCTCTCCCGCCGCCCCCTCCCTGCCTCCCTTTCTCCCATCCTCCCCTCTCCCCTCACTCGCCAGCCAGCCAGCCCCCCCCCCTCCCCCTCCCTCCCCCGACTCCCCCCCCCCCGTTGTGTGTTATAGCCTTCACACGGG
>OLKM01000362.1:24138-25980 GCA_900291075.1 Melanogrammus aeglefinus | reverse complement strand
AGCCTCCTCTCTGTGTGTGTTTGTGTGTACCATGTGTGTGTGTGTGTGTGTGTGTGTGTGTGTGTGTGTGTGTTGTGTGTTGTGTGTGTGTGTTGTGTGTGTGTGTGTGTGTGTGTGTGCGCCTGTTTAATGGTGTGTTGTGCATGTGTTTTTATGGTGTGTTTGTGCAGTGTTGTTTGTGTGTGTGTGTTGTGTGTGTGTGTGTGTGTGTGTGTGTGTGTGTGTGTGTTGGTGTGTGTGTGGTGTGTGTTGTGTGTGTGTGTGTGTGTGTGTGTGGTGTGTGTGGTGTGTAGGTGGGTGGTTGCGCTCCATGCTCCCGTGGTTGTGGGCTGAACTGTGTGGTAACAGGTTAGCAGGCTTCAGCTACAGCAACCCTGGGGGCCTGGTGCGCTACCCCCTCACACACACACACACACACACACACACACACACACACACACACACACACACACACACACACACACACACACACACACACACACACACACACACACACACACACACACACACACACACACACACACACACACACACACACACACACACAGGGTCCGCTCCTGCTCGCCGCATTGCATGTTTTGGTTGTATGTGTGTATGTGTGTGTGTGTGTGTGTGTTAGTTAGTGTTTGCATGTTAGTTGACAATGCAACATAAAAACCCGGAGCAAAAAAGGCTAATTTTCTTGAAACCAACCAGACACCTAACAATATTAAATATGAGGGAAAGGGGTAAAACAAACTAACCTTTTTCGATCAACCGTATCTCTCTTTCTCTGTCCTTATCTCTCTCTTTCCTTATCTCTCTCTCTCGCTCTCACCCTCCCTCCCTCTCTCCTGAACTCTCTCTCTACCTCTCTCTACCCCAGACTTCTTAGCAGTAAGCCCCTCGGAGTTCACCCATTAATGGGAACACCTGTTTTGCTAACACGCTGCAAAACGAAGCGTTTACACTTGTGTGTTTGCGTCTCGCGCCTTTACACGCCCGACTCCCCGGAGTCCTGACAGCTATTTACTTCATCCGTCACGTCGCAAATACAATTGTTCAACTCACTTCTGATTCATATTTGTTTGGGGTGTCAGGACAATTTGGCAGCGTGTACCGTAGGCTGGCAGGCCGGTTCCCCCTCCACCAAACACCTAGCCTGCACGGTATTAGCCTGGCTCTGGCTGGAGCTCATTGTGCAAAGCTGAATACAGGTGTTCTTAATCCCTAGGGGGGTTGAGTGCCTGTGTGTGGGGGATGTGTGTTTGTATGTGGTTGTTTGCATGAGTGTGTGTGTGTGTGTGTGTGTGTGTGTGTGTGTGTGTGTGTGTGTGTTGTGTGTGTGTGTGTGTGTGTGTGTGTTGTGTGTGTGTTGTGTGTGCGTTACAGCTGTCTTACCGATCCTTTTTTACATGCATATCCTCCCCCATCAGTATAGGAACAGGTGAGTTTAACCTCACCCCTAAAACACACACACACACACACACACACACACACACACACACACGCACACACACACACACACGCACACACACACACACACACACACACACACACACACACACACACACACACACACACACACACACACACACACACACACACACACACACACACTAAGACACCACAAATTCACACATGGGCATGCGCCCGGGACTGGTGGGCGGTTAATATTTCATAGTTTTCATATGGATGTGTGTGTGTGTGTGAATACACAGGGCACCTCTGTCTGTAGGTCACATGTAGAAACATTTACTTTAGCATTGTTTGAAAGGCATTTGGGATATTCCTCTGGCTCACTTGTTTACAGACTATTCTATCTCTGTGTTTTACAGTTCCTTCAATATTTATGGTACCTTT
>OLKM01000362.1:14138-16638 GCA_900291075.1 Melanogrammus aeglefinus | reverse complement strand
ACGGGCCCCTCGATCTATATGGAAATAGGATTCCCTCGGCTGCACCTCAACAGCTGTACACTCCAATCAAGAGAGAGTGTTTACACTGGTGGCTATTGTTTAGGAAGGGATGAACGCAGAAAGTGGATGAGGTGGACTGACAGACAGGGCGGTAGGGAGGGAAGTAGGTATGTAATAGTGGGAGAGAAGACGAGAGATAGAGCGAGAGAGAGTGAGGGATAGGGCGAGCGGGATAGAGAGAAGAGAGAGAGAAATAGAGAGAGAAAGAGAGATTGAGCAAAATAGAAAGAGAGAAAGAGTGAGAGACACACACAGTGACAGACAGTAGCTCAACATAAGACACTTGAACATGAATAAGGAGTGTGTGCTCTGGAATGTGATTTTGATGAGTTGGGAGTTTGGAGGAGTGTCGGTAGCCTTTTTGTTAAGACAAAGGGGATGGATAGCGTGTGCATCCTCAGTTGAACTTCTCCAAGTCTGCGTGCTTGAGGAGAGCTTTTGTCGCCTTTCTGAAGTGAACTCACTGTAAGCTGTACCCCCAGTGTGGATTTGAGGCAAACAAAATGCCATAATTGTTGACCCACGCACACACACAGATACACACACACACACACACACACACACACACACACACACACACACACACACACACACACACACACACACACACACACACACACACACACACACACACACACACACACACACACACACACACACACACACACACACACACACACACACACACACACACACACACACAAACAATAGCCAACCGCCTCGGCACCAGATAGCAAGTAGCCACCAGCAATGAGTCACCATTTCTCGGTCACACTCTTACACATAAAAAAAACAACACACATATTTTCGCATGCAACAATTACACCCTCTTCTTTTAGTTATTTGACATGAAGCCTGAATACGCTGCAAAATAACTGTTGTTCCATTGTTATTTAATCATCTGCATATCAGTTTCCCTTCACCATTGTTTGCTGTTGCGGATGATTCTGTGCATGTGCTGGACAGAGCTCAGCGATGGTGGTTGCCTTGTGTGTTTGTGTGTGTTTTCACAGCTTGGTAGAACAGGCGGCCGGTGCTCTGCCTGCTGTACTTAGTCGTGTAGAGCTGAGTCGTGACAGGCTGCTCCTTGCTTTGTGACATGTCCTGTGTTGAGACCAACAAGAGGCCCACACACACGCACACACACACACACACACACACACACACACACACACACACACACACACACACACACACACACACACACACATACACACACACAAACACACTTACAAACACGCACACTCACACACACAAACACATATGTACACACACACACACACACACACACACACACACACACACACACACACACACACACACACACACACACACACACACACACACACACACACACACACACACACACACACACACACACACAGATGCATGCACACACACACACACACACAAACACACGCACACACACGCTCACACACTCACAGAGTGCGTACACACAGGCACACACACACACGCACACACACACACATACACACACACGCAAACACACACATATGCAAACACACACACAAACACACACATATGCACACGCACACACACAAACACATGCACAAACACACACATGTACATCCGCAAATGCATGTCAACTGCACAGCCATGGACGCCATTTACACGTGCGCCCACAATACAGTCACAAAGACAGACCTACCAGAGGCACTCCCAGGTTCCTAGGGAGTGTTGCCGGGGCCTAGAGTACATCATCGTCCACAAGAAACTCAGCCTTTCAACTCTTATGTAGGGCTTTTTTAAATGATGCGCTGTTTGCTAATTGACTAAATCAACTGAAAAAGGGGTAGAAAAGCAAAGAAGAGTTTAATATGACAGACCATTTTTCACTAAGCAAGATGAATAATGATTGTTATAAGAAGCAATGGATTAAGACACATCCACTCATCGGCTAAGATGCATCTCAAGTTAAAGTCCAAGTTACAGTTAAGTGTGGGTTTTTCGGGCCTTATGAAACCACCACTTATGATTCCCCACCCTACTTCCCTAACATGACATCAATAGTTCCCATATTAGCAGACCATTCTTGGAAAGGCTTGGACTGTTCATGTGACGCTAAGCCAGACAGAGCACGCAATGCAATGTGATCATTGTAGTGGTTGTCCAGATCTACCCCCACGTAGAATCCCTATTCACCTGCAGCGCTAACCACAAACACATCATATAGTCTTTCTCAATTCTCTATATTTGAGAAACACTCCCAAGGGGAAGCAAAAGTACAAACACACACACACACACACGCACACACGCACGCACGCACGCACACACACAAAAACAAACAAACAAACAAACACATACACACAAAAACACATACACACAAAAACACACACACACACACACACACACAGACACACACACACACACACACACTCTCACACACACACACACACAACACACACCCACACACCACACA
>OLKM01000362.1:10000-14128 GCA_900291075.1 Melanogrammus aeglefinus | reverse complement strand
CCCACCCTACTTCCCTAACATGACATCAATAGTTCCCATATTAGCAGACCATTCTTGGAAAGGCTTGGACTGTTCATGTGACGCTAAGCCAGACAGAGCACGCAATGCAATGTGATCATTGTAGTGGTTGTCCAGATCTACCCCCACGTAGAATCCCTATTCACCTGCAGCGCTAACCACAAACACATCATATAGTCTTTCTCAATTCTCTATATTTGAGAAACACTCCCAAGGGGAAGCAAAAGTACAAACACACACACACACACACGCACACACGCACGCACGCACGCACACACACAAAAACAAACAAACAAACAAACACATACACACAAAAACACATACACACAAAAACACACACACACACACACACACACACACACACACACACACACACACACACACACACACACACACACACACACACACACACACACACACACACACACACACACACACACACACACACACACACACACACACACACACACACACACACACACACACACACACACACACACACACACACGCATACAAATATCTGTGAATCAGATCTTTTGAAAATGTTGTTGGAGGCTTTGCAAGACCTCAAGGTTAGAGAAAGAAAATCAATGTACATTATCAACCTGATATATAGTTTATAGACACATTTCCACTTTACATTGATCCTTGTGGGTTGGGCAGGGTTATTTTGCAATGGTGTGTGTAAGTAAATACATGATACTAATAAGGCGCATGTTTAAATGGCTCTCTTTTGACATCGAGGTGACACTCTGTGGCTCACACCACAAGTCATCTTGGACTACACCCCTGTTTGCTTAGTTGGAGACACTCCTCTCAATGCAATGACATCAACACATGGGGAACAATGGTCTCACTGTGTGACTTCTCATCACCTGTCCTCCCCTCAGCCTCCTGTTCTGACTCTCACGTTGGCTGTCTGCCTCACATCCCCCCCCCTCGTCTCCTTCGCTCCTATATACTCCCCTGATTCTCCTGTTCTCTTGTGCCCTCTCCTTATCTATCCTCTCCTCTCCTCCCCCACCTCTCCTCTCTCCTCATATTTCATCCTCTCCTATCTCCTCCCCCCTCCCCTCTCCTCCCTTCTCCCCTTTCCATCCCTCTCCACTCTCCTCCCCTCTCTTCTCCTCTCCTCTCTTCTCCTGGTCTATCTTCTCTTGTCTCCTCCACTCTCTCCTCCCCCTCTCTCCTCTCCTCCCCTCTCTCCTCAGTTTCCCCTCCTCTCTCCCTTTCTCTGTCCTCTCCTCTCCTCTCTTCCTCTCCTCTGTTTATTCACAGAACTTACTCCCACAAATCCCCCCCTCCCTCTCCGCTGCCCTCTTCTCATTCTATATATCACGCCTCATCCTCTCACAATCTCTCCTCCTCTTCCTCCTCCTCCTCCTCCTCCTCTTCCCCCCTCTACTAACAGCTCACTCCTCCATCACCTTCTCCACCCCCCTTCCCAGCGCTCCTCTTTTCATGGCGGGTTCTCTGACAGTTGTAATGAGATGTTTCATTATTTGCATTTCACAGCTTTTAATAGAGAGAGAATTTAGGCTAAGCCCCGGGTCGCCAGTCAGGGAGTTACCATGGGAGAGACGTAGCGGGCTTAAAGGCCCAGAGAGGGAGATAGCCCAGAAACCACACACACACACACGCACACACTCACACTTGTGCACCCACCCACACACACACACACACACACACACACACACACACACACACACACACACACACACACACACACACACACACATGCGCACACACACAAACACACACACATACACACACACACACACACACACATGCGACACACACACAAACACTCATGCGTATACCGAAACACAAACACACACACACAAACACACACAACTCAATGGCACATACTCATGCACCAACCCACATAGACACACATACACAAACACACATCCACACCCACACACACACACACACACACACACACACACACACACACACACACACACACACACACACACACACACACACACACACACACACACACACACACACACACACACACACACACACACACACACACACCCCCGACATACACCCACACACAAACTACACACACACACTCTAGACAGATATTGAGCTGTATTGATTGACAGATAAGAGACAGATATAGAAGACGAAAAAACAAAACCAGCAGTGATAAAAGTCAAATTCATTCAATGCACTACAGCGCATCCCGTTACTCATGTTGACGTTCTCAAGTCGACGCATTTCCGTGTTTTGGACGGTGAGGTAGACTTTGACAACCAGCGAGTGGGCTGAACCATGTCAACACACGGCTCACGCAGACACACTTCGTAGACAAGCCTCTCTGACCGGACAACCGGACGGTCGCCCGTTGATCCGAGCCATTTCGGGACGACGCGCATTTCCGGGGTTTGGACGGTGAGGCTGACTTTGACAACCAGCGAGTGGGCTGAACCATGTCAACACACGGCTCACGCAGACACACTTCGTAGACAAGCCTCTCTGACCGGACAACCGGACGGTCGCCCGTTGATCCGAGCCATTTCGGGACGACCCGGGTTCAGCCGGCTTACGGGCGGCCGGGTGGGGGTCAGAAGGGGAGGGGGCCGGCCAGAGAAAGCGCTGAGCTGCCGCTCTAGATCTAGCAGGGATCTAGATGTTTTTTGGTCAGGACAGGTGAGGTAAGGGGATGAATGGAGCAAAGAAAGGGGGGGCCGATGCTGAGGGGAGCCACCAGGTGATCTTTTATTTGTTTTGTGACATGTGTGTTCATGTGTGTGTGTGTGTGTGTGTATGTGTGTGTGTATCATTGTGTATGTATGTGTGTCTGTGTGTGGGATGTGTGCGTTTCTGTGTGTGTATGTGTGTGTGTGCATTTGTCTGTGTGTGTGTGTGTGTGTGTGTGTGTGTGTGTGTGTGTGTGTGTGTGTGTGTGTGTGTGTGTGTGTGTGTGTGTGTGTGTGTGTGTGTGTGTGTGTGTGTGTGTGTGTGTGTGTGTGTGTGTGTGTGTGTGTGTGTGTGTGTGTGTGTGTGTGTGCATGTGTGTGTGTGCTTTAGTGTGTGTGCGGGTGTCACTGAAGGGCAGGCGAGGGTGCTGGCAGTGTAGGAAGTGTTAATTCTCTCTAAGCCTGCGGGATCCTCTTTGGTGCCTGTCCACCTCGCAAGAGCCCTTCTCCCTTCTCCCGCTCCTTCTCTCTCTCCCTGTGTTCCTCCCTCGCCCTCTCTGTCCTCCTCCCGGGGTCCCGTCTCCTCGGCCACCTTGGCCCGCTGGACCGGGGCCAGGCAGGGTAGGGTGGGGCGAGGGTGGAGGGCTTGATTAAGACCATGGGAGGTGCAGGGAATTATCAAGAAGAACAGATGGATGGTGTATGAATCAGGAAGAGAAAGAATAAGAGAGGGAGAAGGATAGAGAGAGAGAGATTTAGAGAGACAGGGAGGGACAAAGGGAGGCACAGAGAAGGAAAGAGAGAAAGAGAGAGATAGACCAAAAGAGAGAGAAAGAGAGAATAGAGAGGGAGCAAGAAACACACACACTGTCAGTGGAGGAGCAGCATCACAGCGTTTGAATCTTAAGAGAGAAGAAGAGGATGGAGCAGAGATTATAGCTTTTCTTTTTTAATACCTGTGTACCTCCCCGTGTCGGGTTTTGTGTATGTGTGTGTGTGTGGGTCTGTGAGTGTGTCTGTGTGCGTGCATGCGTGTGTCGGTTCCTACGAGGAAGGCTGTGTTATTTCGGTCCACGCAGTCAGCCTTGTTGACGGGCTGCCACTCGAGTCGTCAGGGAAGCCAGCCAGCTCGGTAGGATTGAGGATTAACCCCGGGATAATGGCCTTGATGCCCAGTTGAGTGGAAGCAAAGCTGTTTAAAAAATATTGGCTGCCTGAGTCACTCTCTCCCTGTCGCTCTTGTTTTCCTCTCTCCCGTGTCGCCCCTCCATCTTCACAGCTCTGCCCTATACCTGGCTTTTAAATAAGGGTCTTTTCTATATCTTTAGCCCCGTTTGTTTCCTTTTTCTTGGTGTCCGAGTCACTGCTCTTTTCCCAGTCGTCTCCCACATGTATGTGTAAGCCTGTTTTCAGCACACTTTTATGGAATGAATGGGGAGTGAATAGGGGGGTTTTGTGA
>OLKM01000362.1:5000-7500 GCA_900291075.1 Melanogrammus aeglefinus | reverse complement strand
ATTCATACATAAATGTTATTTTAACTCTTTGGAATGACGTCCATTATAATGGAACAGTAACAGACACATAATTAATGAATATATATTTTTAGATGTTCTTTATTTCTAAGCCACTTGGTCCATCCTACTGCACTCAACCAAATTACTTGGCTCCATTAAAGTTAGATAAATAATACATAAAGAATATAAAAGATAAGTAAGAGAAGAGCAGGAATTCCGTATGTAATTCAGACCCTATGCTAATGCTAGATAATAATTGTTATTAATACATTAGCTAATGTTAATTAATGGTTTATTAACGTACCCTTCCTTGTGTTAACGTCTACGGTTTAGACCTGACTTCAACATCATCTAATGTGCTGGCAGCTCTGAAAGAAAGATAAACACCACAGAAAGTCCGAGAAAGAGAGAGAGAGAGAGAGAGAGAGAGAGAGAGAGAGAGAGAGAGAGAGAGAGAGAGAGAGAGAGAGAGAGAGAGAGAGAGAGAGAGAGAGAGAGAGGAGAGAGAGAGAGAGAGAGAGAGAGAGAGAGAGAGAGAGAGAGAGAGAGAGAGAGAGAGAGAGAGAGAGAGAGAGAGAGAGAAGAGAGAAAGGAGAGAGCGAGGGGCAAGAGAGAGAGAGACAAGGAACGCTGCGATTGTGTCCTTTGGAGCCACGCGGTTTGTCTCCAGAGGTGAGAGGTGACATCGCTCAATGCCTTCATCAACACAGCGCGCAGAGGGAAGACTAACTCAAGGGATAACTCAAGGTCAGGCCAATGGATTTCTCCAGCAGTGTGTGAGGCGGGGGTTGAAAAAGCTTGCGTCAAACGCGGCCTTTTGAATCACTGAGGGACATTCGACATTCATGTTAAAGTTTCCCTCCTCTGTGTTCTTTTATGTCCGCCCCGCTTTCTCTCCGTCTTTCTATGGCATAAAGAGAAGCCAAGGAAAGTGTTGAATCCAGAGAAGGATTTTATTCATTTATTGGTATTTATTTTATATATATTTCTTCTTATATATATTTTTAGTTTGGGAGAAAACAAGGTTAGCATCAGCTGTCCCCCCCCCCCCGTCCTCATCCCTCATTCAAGGAGTTTAATTTTTTCTTCGCTTCTTTCTCCTTCTTTTCCTTGGGAGTGGGAGACGTGTGTGTGTGTGTGTGTGTGTGTGTGTGTGTGTGTGTGTGTGTGTGTGTGTGTGTGTGTGTGTGTGTGTGTGTGTGTGTGTGTGTGTGTGTGTGTGTGTGTGTGTGTGTGTGTGTGTGTGTGTGTGTGTGTTGTGTCTGTGTGTGTGTGTGTGTGTGTGTGTCTATGTGTGTGTGTGTGTGTGTGTGGTGTGTGTGTGTGTGTGTGTGTGTGTGTGGTGTGTGTGTGTGTTGTGTGGTGTGTGTGTGTGTGTGTGTGTGTGTGTGTGTGGATTTATCTGATCCTACAAGCCATCAGGGCTGAGCACAACTTTGCTAAACATGACCTGAAGTGTGCCGGCCCCCCAAGCAAACGCTGCTGTCACCTTGCCCAATTGGAGCTGTCGTCTCTGGGGACGGCCAATGAGAGCTGACAGCCTTTGAGGCCCCCCCTTCCCCCCCCCCAAAAAAAAACAAAAAACGAACCGCCTCACAATTTAGACCCCCGCTTAGGATGAGCTGCGTGAACAACGTCGGCTGATGCTGTGTGTGGTGTGTGTTGTGTGTGTGTGTGTGTGTGTGTGTGTGTGTGTGTGTGTGTGTGTGTGTGTGTGTGTGTGTGTGTGTGTGTGTGTGTGTGTGTGTGTGCCCTTGTGTGTGTCTCTGTGTGTGTGTGTGTGTGTCTAAGTGTGTGTGTGTGTGCGTGTATGTGTGTGTCTGAGTGTGTGTCTCTGTGTGTGTGTGTGCGTGTATGTCTCTGAGTGTGTGTGTGTGTGTGTGTGTGTGTGTGTGTGTGTGTGTGTGTGTGTGTGTGTGTGTGTGTGTGTGTGTGTGTGTGTGTGTGTGTGTGTGTGTGTGTGTGTGTGTGTGTGTGTGTGTGTGTGTGTGTGTGTGTGTGTGTGTGTGTGTGTGTGTGAATGTGTGTGTAAGTGTAGGCTCTTGTCTCCCCATGTCTAGTCTCAGGGACTAATGGAGCCAGAGAATATTCACACTGTGCTTTGCTGTGACCTATGCAGCATGTTGAACCACATTACATCCGAAGAGCTTAAGAATCCACAAGCACACCAAACGCGGCCATGTTTCTCCCAAAGCCGTAGAGCAGGCAACGTAGTCAATCCAATTAGATTAACGGGAAATATGTCAGCACCGCCTCTGGATGTTTTTACGATTCACTGATAGGAGGACAGCTCTGGTTTGTCACTGAGTCTTACCTTGCTTTCATATGTGGCCTCGGGGGGACATTGTTGGGGTTTCTTAAGCTCCACAGAACCATTTGTATCGTAGCGGCTAAAGCCATCTTCGTCCCCGGCTTTCAATGAACCGATTGAAACATTGATCTGCTTTGAAAGAGAGTCAAACTGAGGCCCTGTCGATATTGATCGTCACAACTACTTTTT
>OLKM01000361.1:257621-346940 GCA_900291075.1 Melanogrammus aeglefinus | reverse complement strand
CTATTCTAAGCTTTAGTTTACTATTGATGTGTGATTGTGTTTTTGGAAAATTCTGCAGTTGCTTTGTGTTCGCCATTTTCTTTATGGCTGAGACTTGCTGTGTATGTTGAAGTTCTTATGATGCAAGATCTTTCCTGCCTGCCAGTTTAGGCCGGAGGTCTAAGACCAGAGAGTGGACGCCCTTGGATTTCAGTGATAGCCTCCCAGTTTGTCGGCCGTCTTACGTCTCTTTCGATGATAACGTCTCGGTATATATGAACACGTCCAATCTGACTTAGATTGTTATGGCCTGTATTTCCTGTGTCCCGGGCACGGAGGTATGAGGGGTCATACCCCAGGCAACAGGCCGCGAAACCTGTCATTTATGATCTGGAGACTTCAATGCAAAAGATTACCCATCTTGTAAAAACAACATTTTTTGGGCATTGAGGGGGGCCCTAAAGAGCCACCAAATGAATAAGAACCATCTGCTAACTCAGTGACTCTCACCTGCGAGCATTCTGATAGACGCAGGGCGAACTTCCATCTGAGGCGTTCAGATTAATATTGTACTGTCTGTGTTATTATCTTGTTGATGCATCTTAATGTGTTTTTGTTTGTATTAATCTTTACAAATATATTTGACCATAAAATGACACATAGTATTGCGAGTCGTTTAGTCATTTATCCAACTGTCTTAGAACGCAATATCTTGTACAATAGGAAACGGTAGGAACTTCCGTAGACAATAGAAATTGCCTAACACAGTTTATAGCAAAACAGAGTGCTATGTGTAAATTCAAGAATGTATAGTATTTAAAAAATAATAATAATAAGCGGTTACATGCAAACCTTCTCTGTGTTTTCTCTTAATACAGGGCAGATAAATATCTAGACCTCTAATTTACTACGGGGGCAAGATACGTGACGCTATTTTCATATTTACAAATGATTGCAAACAAGTAACCTTGAACAATTTCCCCAATGCCAGCACAAGAGGGACTTGTGAGTCCACACGTGTTGGATCAACGTAGCTGGGCTTTGCAGACCAAGCTCAATATAGGATGAGCTTGGTCGGGAAACCGCCCTTCATTTCTTATACAAGAGGCTCAGCAACGGGCTCTAGTTTAGACTGACTCACGCGATGTTTGTGTTGCTGGTCGACTTCTCCCTGTCGTCATGGTGTTAACCAGCCAATAGCTTGCCGAAGGAGAAAGCCAGCTTGTGATGGCTCCCACAAAACATATCTGAAGTAGAAAGAAATATATATTGCTCTTCGTCCAGACCCTTGTGCTGGATAGAACTGAAATCGCCGGCAGAATGGGCGGGGCTTACCCAGTCTATGTTCAAGCCCCACCTGGTCTCAAATTGCAACCATGCCTACAAGAATCCGAAAAAATATATATATAATATCGGTTGGCACATTTCAGCCATCATTCTCCATAAGTTTCTTGCAGGTCACATTTTCACTGCATCAAGAGTCAGCCCCCTCGAAACACGATGGTTCATCAAAGACATTGCTGGAGTAGAAGTCTATACAATCCTCCTCTTCCTCCTGCCCTTCCTCCAGTACACTCTGCTCGCCTGAGAGGAGATGTAGGCGGCGGGAGGTGCCGCGTCTCCTGGGAGCTGTCTGTACTTCTTGATGTAGTGGGTCTGCGTCGCCGTCCTGAATCCCAATCGGCCGATGGACAGAGGAGCCGTCGGTGAGGCCCTCGCTGGTGGCCGAAGTTTTCGTCGTTCCTCCTTCGGATTTTCCCAAGAACGTCACAATGTCTAACCTCTTCGGAGGAGGAGAAGTCGCTGGGGTTCACTTGGAGATCTAATCTTGCTTTTCAAGAGAGTCAACAAAGATTTGACGCATAGAATAAAAAATTTATGTGTATTCACTTCAGTGTAGGGCTTCAATAATTAAAGGTTATCATCTTTGCATAGAATAAGGTAATATAGCCTTATCGTGATACCCTGTTGTATTTCCTATTGAATTATGATGAGAAAAATTTGCACATAAAATTATACACATATGAGTTTTTAGATATTTGAGTGAAAGGAAATCTATAAGGTTAAATTATCAAAAACTAAAAGTACCTTGCCATCGCTTCTATGGAATTGACCGCTCAATTAGACAATTAGATATTTATCAATATCGTGATACAGTTTCATGATAAAAATGTGATAATCCCATTTTTTAATTCAGTGACATACCTTGTATCTGTAAGGCCTTTGCCCACTTGCTATTGCTGGGATCTGGTACATCATTCAGTTGATATTTAGAATCATCTTCAGTAAAGAGGAGGATACGAATTGCACAAGAGACATGAGGCGCAACACATAGGCCCCATCGATGTGTGTTGCTCTAAAAACTTAGATCTACGAGGTGCCTGTAGGCTTTTCTTAAGGTAAGGACAAGATGCTTCTATTGAATAGTAGTCATCGGAATACATTCACTTACCTTTGCCATCTTGATATCAACTTGAAGTTGCACAGCAGAAGAGCTATGCCCAAAAAGGTTGCCCATAACAGCCAAGAGTGCAGGTTGGTTTCCTCTGAAAGAGTGAAAGTTAGGAAAATGACATGACATGTAGACCCAGAGATGCAAAGAAATTGGTTACATGACATGCTCGCTTAACCCTCAGATTACACCAGGGGGAGCTATGGTGAGGAACAAATCAAACCGCAAAAGAAAACGAATTGAAAGGAGTCGATAATGTAGCAACCACATGGGTCTTACGGTAGAGGGATAAACTGATTTTTTCACCACGGGGTCCTTCGCCTTGTTTCTGTCCAGGCTGTCACCAGGCTATGTAGATGTCTGGAGGCAGACGGCCGATTGCGTACTGATGCTCTGATGCAGGGACGTGGTCTGCCACACACACCACTACAACACACAATGTTCATACATTACAGATGGAAGGAGTATTTTCCGAAAATGCTGTAAACAAGGTTTAAGTGACACGATGCCATTATCAACTCTTTAAATCGGGCCACATGCTGTTTTTACACAATAGAGAAGTCGGGAAGGTCTCTTTTCTAAGTTATATTAAGAACCTGTTTAATTGATTGTAAGTGAAATCCTATAAATTAGACCCTTTAAAAGCCTTCTTAGTTATTTCTTGGAGTGTGGAGAGGGGGAATGCTGGCTCTTGGAGTGGGGGGACATTCGGGGTGCCAAGGGAGAGAAGGTGCAAAGCGGGTTTTCGTTGACAGACTGGCATGTCACGAAAGTGAAGTGGTGAGTGTACATACGGCGTCGCTCGGTGTGGAGAGGTCAGGCACTATCACCTGTGCATTCAGGGCTGTAATACTTATACTAAATACTCGTCCGTCCGATTAATAATAACAATTTCTCTTGATTTATTTGGTCTATTAACGGTCATTAATAAATTGTAAAATGCCATCACAAGATTCAGAGACAAAATGATTGCCTTATATGTGCTAGGTGTTATCTGACATGCAGCCAAGAAGAACTAATAACTATCAACTAAAGTAGAACCGTGTCGTTCGGTTCCCGGTGCGTTCTACTATATCCCCGTTCCTTCTACTCACACATGTGCTTGGAGTCCGTGTTGTTTCCTAGTAGATGGTGTAGTTGCGGACACAGCCTCCGCGCTGATGCCGGGGAATCTGTGTCTCAGGTCAGGGTCACCTCGTGGCCCTCACTCGTGCTTAGTGACCCGACGGAGCACCTGTTGGCACTTGTAAACCACCAGAGCTCCTCGTTCATGGTGACGCATGTTGAAAATCGAATTTCAAACCGGAGGTTTGGGCGGGATCAGCTGTCTTTGGTTGTAAAAGTGGGTAGGGTAGAGAGCTTAATGTTGATATTATAAATACTTCCAAGACAAAAGCTAGCCGTAAAATCACTGTGGATTGAGTTGCAGAAGATAACAGCGCAATGTAATTGGACCAAATACTAGTCAGTTTAACACCAGTGCCTGCACACATACATTTCTTGGAGAGAATATATGAAAGATCGCTATATTTAAAAAAATTATTATTCTTTCTGGTCTATATTGTGATTCGCAATTTGGACTTAAGAAAGCTATTTTTCCATTTTGTTGGAAAATTAACAAATTAACAAATGTCTGTACTATATTAGCAGTTAACAAAATGTATTTGTTTATCCAAAGTGACAAGGTTTTTAACTTGATACCATGATTTACTTATACCAGTTTAATTCATTTAGTTTGACCATCACAGCCTCAACTTTATGAGGTTGGTGGGGGCTGGCATAGTGGCTGCAAGAGACTTCTGCTGGAAGAGCGATCTTACTTTAACTAGAGTGTTAACACCAGTAAAACTGGCTTGCCCAAAGCGTTTTTCATAGAAGACTATATACCGCTCCATCATAGCACTCATATGGATCAATCTCTGTAAACAAAAGGAGATTTATTAATTCAATTATTAGGGCTGGGAATACAAACGAGAATTCATATGTAAATGAATAAAGAAACACATTTTTGCAGTGAGCATGTAAGCATCTCATCCTTGTCACTATGACATACCTGTGATTACTGCCTGGTTCTCTGCGCTGGACAGTCGCATCCATTGGAACTTTTTCACAACTGCTGGTCTTGCAGATACCACTCCACCAGATAGCCAGTGGATTGCAATGTAGGATCTTCCTTGCTCCAGTAGAGGGAGACATTTTCCTTGCTTTCAGTGAAATGCAACTCTTGAGGGGGCTGAGCTGAAGATGGGGGGGGGGGGGGGGGGGTAGTTGAGAGTATGGTTCGTTGATCATGAGTCTTAAGGGTTACACCGACTGAATCATTTTACTCCACAGTACAGTGATATCGTAGTAATTCCTAGATAATAAAAATGATGAACTAGGAAAGAGGATAAAGACAGTATAAAAGCTTAATTGCAAAAAATTACCAAAGTTCAATAATAATGATGGTTATTTACAACAATAATAATGTAAATAACCTCACCTGTTTTGAAAAGGGTGGGGAGGCAGGCCGGAGGGGAGGAGCCTTTGGAGTTGTATGCGGACACCGTCACCAGGCATGTTACACAGGACTGGACTGAGAAATGTGCGTCGTTTGCAATGACACTGTGGGTGGTGCGGCTTTTCGTGTGATTGTCATTTATATGGACCAGGTATCCCAGCACCCTCCCTCTGGCCTCAAATTCATTCAGCGACTGCAGGGAGAGAAGGATGTTGATTGAATTTTTTTGCAGTGGGACCACACTGCAGAAAGCATTTGCATTTGTCAATTGATGTTTGCTAAATTAACAAACATGGAGCATAAGCCATATGGCTCAGTGTTTTTCTATCCAGTGTTTCCCACTTGCTACGGGCTTCTTGCATTATGACTTGCGTAGAAAGGGGTGATGGTACTTTTTTCTTAACCACTGCATTTGTTTTTATCATTTTTTTTTACATTTGCTAGTTAGTAAACTGAAACAGCCATTCTGTCTGCCTAGCTTCTCTTGCTATGACTAATCAGGTGTGTGTGTGTGTGTGTGTGTGTGTGTGTGTGTGTGTGTGTGTGTGTGTGTGTGTGTGTGTGTGTGTGTGTGTGTGTGTGCTTGTACGTGTGCTTGTACGCAGTGGTTACAATTGGGATTTTCTATGTGGGGGGGCTCTGATCCGGAGGGGCGCCGCTCTCCCATACGCAGAGTACGCAGAGCCAAAATTAAGGTTGCAAAAAAAAAAATCCATGATATTCGTTATATTAGTACATTAAGAAATTAAGTTTTATATGTTGCTTAATATGTAAGGTCTTCGGCTGCAATGAAGCACGCGCACGAGCGAGCAGGGGGGCGTGGCTTTTGTGATTCCTGATTGGTGGAGGGGAGGGTGTGCAATTCGAAAATAAATTCTTAAATCCAGTAAATCCAGCCGCCCGGGATTGTACCTTTCACAACGTTCTCCGCCGACAATCGTAAATATTGAACATGTTTAATATTTCGATTGTCGGCGCCGACTGATTTCGGAGCCGATTGTCGACCGAATTTCACTCTAAGCACCACACACTACAAGAGAATCTTATAAAATAATCTTAAGAGCTTAAGTAATCGGCGATGTCTGTCCGTGTCGGAGGGGGAAATCGGGGCAAAATCATCCGATTATCTTTATGTGTGTGCCAGGCATTATGTTAATTTTTCCTGCTTAATGAAATGCAAGCCCATATCTAATGATATTAGCCTATTGGTTTAATTAGTTTCTCTATGCCATCGCCTATTCACTGTCTACTACGATAATTATGTCTGATATGACGTTAGATGATTTTGACGTTGTGTGGTCTGATCTGGGGGAGGAGGAGCTGCTGCGCAAGTTTCGTGCGCGATATGCTACTTCTCAAACTTGCTCAGATGTCTAGGCAGCCTATCCTTCTCATTATTTAGAATTGTTTTTAACAACATAGATTTGCAATGAAAAGTTGTAAATGAGTAGGACAACATTGCTCGTGATGGACTAGTAGGCAGACTGCCAAAATCGGCTGGAGCTGTTGCTGCTGCAGAACTCCAGACCCGGCGCTTATGTGCCGGGGCTCCGCCCCGACAGCCCGGCAATTTAACCTCTGCTTGTACGTGTGTCTTGGTTTGTATGGGGTGATGTGGTGTGGTGTGTACGTGTGTGTGTCTGTGTAAGTGTGAGCTTTAATTTTCTGTGGAAAATAGTTAAGTACAACAACCACAACTAATGCCTTGGGTTACCAGCGATGGAAATGTGTGCAAACCAACCATGTTCTCTCAACCAGAACTAAACCCAAACAAACTATACTATGCAACTATAATAATACAGCACATATGTCTAACGAGTTCTTCCGATTCAAGGCGCACAAGGCAAAGAGGTCAGGAAACACTGACCTTCCAGTAGACAGTCAGATGTTCGGTTGAGAAGTGGCCCTGGCAAACCAGATGTCCAGTTCCTTGTTGGGAGCTGCAAAACGACAACACTCTGTCACACTAGCTGATGTCCCACTGTGGAGATCGGACACTAGCGTATGCTAGAAATTCAGCTCCATTGCTGGTGAAGTCGTTCATTTTATTTGCAAGTGTTCTCTTCGTCCCGTGGCTCATACAGCTGTTAGCTGCTGGTTGCTAACTTGTCATTTAACTGAAAGGTTATCGTTACAGATAACATGGTTTATTCCTACATAAACTTTTGAGAGCATTTAAGACTAAGGAAGGGAATTATGGTTTTCCCGTACACAGAATTAAGCATGTGTGTTTTGACTTGCCAACATTTTTTCCTTTTAAGTTTGTGCACTGCATTTGAAATAAGTGGGAGTACTAGGTAATATATTTAGAGAAAAGGTAGTCTTTGAGCAGTTGTGCTTGTTATAAGGACTACAAAAAAATATTTCTAATTAATTAGCAACGACAAATCCCAACAACATCCAAATCACCCTGAGGGAAACTTTTGCAAAATATGAAGCATATCTGCTCAAACATATTTGGTTTAAAATACAAACAAGCACAAACAACAATCTGCCACACTGAAACAACTAGTCCTCTGAAATTAGAGTGTCTCTAGTGTGCTGTACTTAACTGTGGAATTACAAAGATGTGTAATGCGGTCTGAAAAGATCCCAAGAATGCAAGACCATGAAATGAAAGTGAAAATACCCAAAAATACAAAAATGTGGGTCTTCAGCAATGTCAAGCCACAGCGGCAGGCTTATCACTTGCCTTCTTCCTGAGTCCTGTTGTGGACCGGTCTGCTCCAGTCGCTCCAGAGTCCCCTGTTCAGCTTGGCCCTGGCTCTGAAGCAGTAATGCCTGGATGGTTCTAGAGAATTGGACAGAGGGCAGCACAGATGAGCTGTTCTGCCAGTCCTGAAGACAACCAACAACAAACACAATGTTATTCACTGCTGGGCTTAACTGTCGGCTTAGTCATGTTTAAAAAATAATGGTGAAAATAAATGCAAGGCTAAGAGTGAGTACACGCTTCAGTCACAATGACAGTACAGTTGACATAACAATACAATTAATCCCTACTCTTGTACTTACTGTCATGGTCGAAGAAATATGAATGAGGAAGAGGTGAGGACTGCTATATTAGTTTTGCTTCAATTGCTTCAACAGAGATGGTGGTGATATAACTGTACATTGAATACATTATGGTAAGGAGTCGGAGATACATCACTGCAAGGTCTCTTGCAAGTGTGTTCATTCGCTTCATAACGTTTAGGGCTTTTCCATTAAACCGTCACATTGCAATGACTCCATTTTTGGTCATTGTTTGATAATCAGGAGATGATTGATCATTATGCGGAGACACAGGTTACAGTATATTTATATTTATCTAGGATTTGACAGTACTGCCACCATCTTGAGTCTTATCAATCTCTCCCAAGAATCGCCAACTAAAAGAAACCAATGATGCATTCTTATGTAATAACAAGCCCTATAACAAACATCGTATCTTACTGAGTCTTTGATGTGGTACACTTTCCTCCTCTGCGACCATCTGATTCCGTTACATCCCTGTACTGGACCTGTAGGTGGGGCTTCAGGGAGTGGCGCCAGGTAATGTTACAGGACCCCGAGGAGCACTCCACTAGGGTCAAAACGGGAGGCGAGGGCTTCACTGTAGGAATAACAAAAAGTTAATCTCAGATGGGGACAGACCACTAGCCAATATAAAGAATCAGATCAAATATCCACCCTGACGGGTAAGATAAACTACCATATAGACTACACCAATTAAACTCTGGGGTGTAACTGTGTAACCCCCCGATTCTAAAAACAAACGTAATCTTAAGTGATCTTGTTTCTTTTTAGCTGATTAGGTGTAGGATTAAGCAATTCACTCGAAAAGTGAAATTCCTTCACCCCAATGCGGGTCATCCACTCGTACAGTATATCCGCTAATAGCTTTGTCAAAACTGTTAATGAACATGAAACCCATTGCAAACACTCGCTTCCATACCGATGTCTCTGAGAGTGAAGTTATAGGTGTCAGACCCTGCCTGCCCCAGCTTATTGCAGGCCAGGACTTCCACGGAAATCATCTGGACGGAACTGTTTACCAACCAGCCAGCCCTGAACGACCCAGAGCCCTCCCTGGACCCTTTGAGAACCATGGGGACGCCCATGGGTATTTTGGACAGAGACGTCACCCTGTGACACATGAGGGGAAGATCGGTCAAGTGAATACACTAGGGCGGCTTGTCCGATGCAAATGTAAATACGAGAAGTTGATGCCGTTAAATGACCCTCATTGAACATTTTTCAGTCAGTTTTCTGTACTGATTATTAACTGATTATCACAACCGGAAAGCCACATAATACAAGCGTCCCTTTTTACTGTTGAGCAGCTAAAGGGGTTGAGGCATTATTTCACCGTAGGGTAGATGTAGTGGGTAGATAGGTTTCCGTCACACTTTTCCATCTACACTCCACAAACCATGTTGTACTTCAGGTATAACTCTTTATGCACGTCGGGGGCTCCATGTTTGCCTGGTGGATCTACAGCAAAGCCCGAAAACATGGAGAAATCCAAACCCAGTTAGATCGAATAAAAGGGCAAAAGAAACACATTTCTCAGGGTGTGGACAATGGGAAAAAAATGTAATGTATTATTATATTACATAGGTCTATACGTTCCTTCAATTCGATTTTTGTGTTCAGATAAAAGCAATATGGACTTCCATAAAATATCACAAAACGAAACTCGACAATGTTGTACAACTGTGTCATGTGTGTCATTAAAGTATCAAATCCACCAAGAACAATAACATGGCAGTCATTTCAACTGCCAGTAAGCAACAGCTGTTGGGGAATTGGCCGGCTAAAGAGGTTTTCAAATACCATACTTACATCCTGCATTAATATCGATTCCACAGAATTCCAAGGTGCGGGCCAGGCTTGCACTGGCAGGTATACGTCGTCAGGTTAGTGTTCTGTACCTGGTCAATGTACACAGTGGACGAATTCAGATTGTGTTGCACACCCATCTACACACCGGCTGTTGCACAGCCATCACAGCCATCTTGCAGATGGATGGAAATGTGCAGAAAATCCGAAAACTGGAGCCTCGTTCCACCACTTCTCCAGCGCTGGACCAGATCTTGCATTTTCTTTTTGAGCCTGGAAACGGAGCACAAGTCGAGATGTCGAGCTTCACCTGCTGATGTCAGTTATCTCATTAGCAACTTATGTTGGCCTGAGTTTTAACAACAATTTTATAGATATCATGTTCATAATAATAAAACTGGATGGATTGACAGCTATTGAGAGAGCTATTAGAGAGCTGTAGTACAAAAGTGAAATAGTGCATGTTTAACAAGGATTCATGGCAAGGCTTTTACTGCGTTCCAATTCTTTCCATGTGAAAGGTGCAACTTTGACTTAACGTGGGGATTTTTGGATATGCAAAAACATTTGAAAGTAAAATGCAGGGCGGCCTATACATGAATTAATAAGTCTAAACGCTATGACAAGTTGGATCTCACATGTAGACCAATGTTCAGCCAGCGTTGTGACTACAGTGCGACCGCACCATGTTGGGAATGTTGGAGCGATTCGTTGACCTGCGACGTTGTTCCGCTTCAGCGGTTCCCCAATGACTACATCAGCAAGTTAGCAATAAAGAAGGCCTAGCTGACTAAGTAAAATAAAAAAATAATCTATTCCTTCGTTAAATCATTTGGGTGCCATGGCAAGAAAAAGAAAAAGAAGACCCAAGGACATATACTTGATGCTGAACAAACAGCAACATCACACCCAATGAAACGAGACCAAACATTGCCAAACAGTAATATGTGTCTGACGCCAACTATGGTGTCTATAAACATCAAATTGATGTCACCTATAATTATCTATAATCCTACACTTAAAAGGAGATAAACAGCGTTTTTAGAGATTGGTTAAATCAGCCAGAATATACACATGCACAAATAAGTACAACGTTAACACTTGCCAAGCCATTCGCTTATCCTTTGAGCGTGTCATGTCTTGCCTGTTTGGTCGTGAGAACCATGGATGTATGCAGGGCCGATGGACTGGGGGTATGAGGTGGACAGGCTTGGCTAGGCCACGGCAGAGGGGGGGGGCCCATGGGAATCTTTTTTTTCTTCTTTTTTGGATTCTTCTACCATCCCAGCACAGCGGCCAGTGGCCACTGGCCGCTGTATTTAGGTCACGCAAAGCCGGTATCAAACTAAAACTGTGATTCTCAAGAACCTTTAAATGATATCTAAATTACGTTTAGATATTATTGAAGATACAAGTGTGTAGATTTGTTAAATGGTTTGAACAAAGATAAATGATTGGAAATTGATTTAGTAATACATCTTAAACAGTTGAAGAACTGGTTCTTTGACTGTTCCATTGACTCCCATGTTAAAAAAAGATAGTATTTTAGTGGAATAAAAGTATAAAATATTTAAAAAATCTGAAAAGAAGTGAGCGATTCCAAACTATTCAGAATATTTTAAGATTTGAATGGAGTCTCTAGGTGAAGATTTGAGGAAGGAGATAGGCCCCAAAGTTTGTAGAGAATAATAAAGAAGAAAGAAAGAAATTTAGAATAAAACTTAATAGAATAAAACAATAGTTGAGCGCTGCATGCATCATTCACCTAATCAAAGAATCTGCAACCAGGAAATAAAGTTGTGACATCATCCCCTGAGAAGGTATGGATGATATCATTCCACTGTAGGCGCATATGAAATCTACCACTGTAGACATTAAATAATCCACTTTAGAGAAGGTTATGGCATCCTCCACTGCAGATAAGATTATGGCTATCGGACTGCAGGCTTGAAGTCATCCCCTGTGGCGTTTATGACATCAGCCACTGCTACGGTCACTGAAACAGTAGTCCCCCTTTAAGGCCACCAGACCCTTAAAGAGACTACGATTATTATCAACATTCGTTGATAATTCATTATTGTCTCAACCCACGGAACTCCCACTCCAGTGCTCTGAATGCACGAGCTCGAGCAAGCTGCCGTTCACTTACTGCCCGAAGGGGCCAGTAAAGGGAAGGAATTTTTGAAGCTTGCATAATGTACCATGTTGTGTCTCAGGACAATGTTTTATCATGTGAAATAAATTGTAGTAAAAGTGTATAAAGATGGCCCTTATTAGCGTTACATCTATTCATGCATCTACTCACTTTTGGTAAAGTGGAGAGGAGAGAATTATAAAAAGTGTTTTAAATTAACATTAAATCAAATAAAAATTACAAATTAATCTAGATTTTAGACTGATATACGTATAGACGTACACTGCATATAAATTTAGTATAGTGTGCAACACAAATTAAAACGCCAAAGTTTCAAAGGATTACCATGCGATAAATGTTCTAAATTCCTATTATTACTCTTATTGTTTTGAAAACTCAGGACCTGCCTCAGGTTTTTCAGGCAGCTTTCGTTTAACAAGTCTATAACTCTATTACAGATAGAGTTCATTAGTCCACTGAAAACCACCGTGTACACTTGCTAGAGGGAGAGTCTTTTGTTGGTTTGACATTAACTTTATCAGCAAACAAACATCACCGTTCAATCAATGTTCCGTGTTTTTTGGTCTGGAACATTTCTGCGACCAAAACCTCTTTACATTTGTCTTCAGCTGCTTCAACACACATTTGTTGCAACGCCATCACATCAACCTTTTTTATCAATGTTCCCGTGAACATTTTCACATCGTGCAACACTAGGCAATTAATAGCAGTTTGCCTGTTGCTACGAACTTCAGCACCTTTCAAATTAAATCAGGGATCGGGACAAATAGGTTAGATACACTGCGTTAGATGCCCTAAATAAACCGACCTCAGCCGCAGCCCATAGTGTATGAACAGGGAAGTTCTTGTGTATTATTTATCTATAATAATAGTGGGACGTACGATAGATAATAATATAATTTGCAGATCAGCATTTAAACCTGCAGCACCTGGAATCAGCTCCTGCTAATTAAAGATGCAAGCCAAAATAACCCTGATCATGTATTAGGGAACAGAGCCCAGCGCAGGGAACCAGAGATGAAGCACTACCAGAGGCATTCTGATGAAGGATCAATATCAGATAGTTTACATACATATCAGCCATTGTTTAGCTTGGCTCCTTTCATAGCAACATATCAACTTTCATGCAAACGTCTATTTCTGTCTGTGTCCGTAAGGGCGTTGAAGTGAAACATGGACAAGGAGTGCTGGTCTTTAATGCAGTGGTCCGGTTACTTCCCGGTCACGGGGCGTACTGACCCAAACTAGTTGTCTTTAACATTGTTCTTTAGACTATTACTTACAAACATAAACCTTATGATATTAAGGAGTAAGTTATATCAAGGTAAAATTACTTTTACTTGAATACAGAACCAATAAGGTAAATGTACGGCACATTGTTGATGACAGCCAATATCTAAATTATCCTAAACATTCTCTTAACACAAACAAAGTTCAAAAGACTGGAGATCGGCTTCAGCAGGGAAAACTGTTAGCGGACATTCCTACTTTATTCCTAAAACACTGCGGGTTCCCAGGGGTCTCACATGCTGGACATTAGGAAGAAACCTCTTAAAACACGTTCTACTTTCCCAGGTCAACAATGTTAGCTACCAAGGCTAACACACTATTAATTGTTACCATCGTTTTAATGAGTTTCACTGTCTCCTTTGAGATTTAAAACAACTTAAAGAAGGATACAACATATAACAAAATAATGCAGGTGAAGCAGAATTGAAAAATAGGTAAGACAGCTTGTTTGGCATTAATGATCATCCACAGCGGGTTGATAAATCCGCTTCAGCTCCTGATAGTCAAACGTAGTGGTGACAAAACCACGTTAATCTGTCTGTGGTCTTATCCGTTCAAAACAGCCAGTTGAAAGTTGAGATCCCGTTGATAACCATGCAGCATTGAAGAAGATTGTGAGGGGGTGATCTCGCGTGATTACCCTTTGCTGACCGTGGCTGCCACCAGCATCACCCCTCATTGGCTAACAGACAGAAGAACCGCGGGCAGCTCCAGTGGGGTCAGGGGACCAAGGAGACTGCATGATGGGCCGCGGGAGACGGTCTGTTCACAGGCAAGCTCATGCATTATGGCACATTTGATACACATGTCTTCCCGTATCTCATCTGACTGTGTCTGTGTCAAGGAAATGTTAAGGGGGTTTCGTACCTCAGCTTTGGTAAAAAAACAGCAACTGTTAACCACAAGGTACATGAGTCGTACCTTGTGGTTCGCCTGCATGTAGCATGCACGCAAACAATGACAACTGGAAAAAGAAAAAGGGATTCATCATCGCCACTTTCGGTTTCAACAAACAGGTCTATGGAAGGAAAATTTAAATCCTGAACAAAACCACTGTAGCTTGTGTACTTGTTGTGTACCTCAATTATCCCAATACTAACAAGGTTCAAACCCAGAGATATTATTCAGGGTATTTGGATTTTGGGGGCACTTTGATGGTGGATTCTGGTTGTGTGGAGGAGCTACTGGAGGAGTTGGCGCGAAGAGAAACCATGGAAGAGGTCTCCGTCCACCGACCAGTTTTGGGAGGAGAACACCACTGGTTTGAGGACCTAGAGGAGGACATGGAAGACGCCAATACCATAAAAGGAACTGATGAAGACCAGACACAGAAGAGATCCAGAGACTAATTTCAGAGCCCTGGTGATGAAGAGTCTAATAACTCAGTCCAATGCAGGGAAAGCAGAGAATGTGCCAGAACAGCTGATAACGAGCATACTAGAGAGACATTTTTATGACCTCCAGTTGGATGACTCGACAAAGGTGTGTGTTTAACATTGCTTTCACACAAGGTGTGAAAGCAATGTTAAATTAACGATAAAAGAGGGGTTTGTGTTTTGCAAGTCTTTAACAACAAGTTCTCCTACTGAGGCCATTTCTGACATAAACGCGACATTTAAGTGGCTGAACCAAGGGATAGGGATGGGTAGGTATCATGTCTAGGATTTAATCAGTACTTCTTTATTGGTTACCGTTCTTCATCGATATTATAGTTATAATATATAAAAAATAATAATAATAATAATAATAATAATAATAATAATGATAATATATCATTTCCAAACAGGATTAGATTTTTTTGTAGTTTAAATATAACAAAGTGATGCAGAAACAGTTGTTCCCCACTTCCCCCCCCTCCCCCTTCAGCTCATTTCGGCCCAGTTTAATTTCCTTGTTCACGGGAAGGGGTGATATTGTGCTCCCACTCTACCGATAAGCAGCAACCGGCTCCAGCTTCAAGGCACTTAATCATCTTATCTTATCGAAACCTTAAAGGGCATGAACTCACACAAATGGCACAATCTTTTCACCTACAAACTGTTATATGCTTTATGTTTATCGATAAACTTTGTACATTTCCGTGTGTTTTCTGACCTGTGTCACATTGATTCCGGGAACACTTGGCTTTTGATACCGGCTATCTCAGCCACATTAGGTTCCCACTTCAGGTTGTCTGAGACTAGTACTATCCACTGCTTCTCTTTGATGCAGGTCTCATTAATCGTTGCCTGTACCAACATGGGGGGGAAAGCCATTTTTGTTTTACTTTTGCTTGGATACTTCAACATAGCCAGTGGTCAAAGTAAGTACATGCAAGGATGCGTTACATCTCTTCCTTAAATAACAATATAAATATATGATCTGTTTCTACATCCTTTACCGCATGTTTAGGTATGTACGTCTAGATCCTATCTTAAGGAAATGCAGGAGTGTGATTTGGTTTATTTTCAGACATAGGGTTAGGGTTAGGAAGAAATTGCACAACAATAGGCATGAACCGACATCTTACAACTTAGCATGTTGGCATTGTAAGAGAACTCTTCAGTAAGAACAAAGCTAGACGCTGTATCGGAATATACTGATATCGGCCGATCCTCAAATTCAGGAATCGGTATAAGGAGGGGACAATTTTTAATTTAACACAATGGTAATGCCTTTTTTCTTCTTTTTTATATATTTACATAATTGTATCATTATATTAGATTCCACAACCATAGGTTCCCCAACCACCACAGGCCCAATGACAACCAGAGGTACCACTACAACCGAAGGTTCCACAACAACAGGAGGTTCCACTACAACCGGAGGTTCCATGACAACCGAAGGTTCCACAACTAGCGGAAGTTCCACAACAACCGTACGTTCCGCTACAACCGGAGGTTCCACAACAACTGGAGGTTCCACTACAACCGGAGGTTCTACAACAATCGTACAGTCAAATACAACCGGTGGTTCCACACAAATCGTACGTTCCACTACAACCGGAGGATCCATAACAACCAAAGTTTCCACACCAAACGCAGGTTCAACAACAGCCAAAGTTTCCATAGCAAATGAAGGTTTCACAATAACCGGAGGTTCCACTTCAACGGAGGGGTCCACAACAACCAGAGGTTCCACATCAACCGGGGGGTCCACAACCAGAGTTTCCACAACAACTGGAGGTTCCACTTCAACCAAGGGTTCCACAACCAGAGGTTCCACCACAACCGGGGGGTCCACAACAACCGGAGGTTCCACAACACCCGGGGGGTACACAACCGGGGTTTCAACTGCAACCGGGGGGTCCACAACCGGGGTTTCAACTGCAACCTGGGGGTCCACAACCAGAGGCTCCAGAACAACTGGAGGTTCCACTTCAACCGGGGTGTCCACAACAAGAGGGTCCACAACTACCCGAGGTTCCACTTTAAACCGGGAGGTCCTCAACCGGAGGTTCCACGACAACTGGAGGTTCCACAACAATCATACGTTCCCCTACAACCGGAGGTTCCACAACAACCGGAAGTTCCACAACAATCATACGTTCCACTACAACCAGAGGTTCCACAACAACTGGTGGTTCCACTACAACCGGAGGTTCCTCAACAACTGGTGGTTCCACTACAACCAGAGAATCTCAAACAACCGGAGGTTTCGCTACAATCATAGATTCCACTACAACCGGAGGTTCCATAACAACCAAAGTTTCCACACCAAATGGAGGTTCCACAACGACCGGAGGTTCCACAACAACAGGAGGTTCCACTTCAACCGGAGGGTCCGACACTGGGGGTTCCACTTCAACCAGAGGGTCCACCACTGGGGGTTCCACTTCAACCGGGGAGTCCACAACCGGAGGTTCCAAAACCGCAGGTTCCACTATGACCGGAGGTTCCACAACAACCAGAGGTTCTACAACAACCGGAGAGTCCACCACTGGGGGTTCCACTTCAACCGGAGGTTCCACTGTGATCGGAGGTTCCACAACAACCAGACGTTCCCCAACAACCGGGGGGTCCACAACAACCGGAGGTTTCAAAACAATCGTACGTCCCATTACAACCGGAGGTTCCTCAACAATTGGTGGTTCCACTACAACCGGAGAATTTCATACAACCGGAGGTTCCGCTACAATCGTACATTCCACTACAACCAACGTTTCCACACCAAATGGAGGTTCCACAGCAACCAGAGATTTCACAACAACCGGAGGTCCCACTTCAACCGGGGGGTCCACAACAAGAGGGTCCACAACTACCCGAGGTTCCACTTTAACCGGGAGGTCCTCAACCGGAGGTTCCACTACAACTGGAGGTTCCACAACAATCATACGTTCCCCTACAACTGGAGGTTCCACAACAACTGGAGGTTTTACAACAACCGGAAGTTCCACAACAATCATACGTTCCACTGCAACCAGAGGTTCCACAACAACTGGTGGTTCCACTACAACCGGAGGTTCCTCAACAACTGGTGGTTCCACTACAACCAGAGAATCTCAAACAACCGGAGGTTCCGCTACAATCATAGATTCCACTACAACCGGAGGTTCCATAACAACCAAAGTTTCCACACCAAATGGAGGTTCCACAACAACCGGAGGTTCCACAACAACAGAAGGTTCCACTTCAACCAGAGGGTCCGACACTGGGGGTTCCACTTCAACCAGAGGGTCCACCACTGGGGGTTCCACTTCAACCGGGGAGTCCACAACCGGAGGTTCCAAAACCGCAGGTTCCACTATGACCGGAGGTTCCACAACAACCAGAGGTTCTACAACAACCGGAGGTTCCCCAACAACTGGGGGGTCCACAACAACTGGAGGTTCTACAACAACCGTACATCCCAATACAACTGGAGGTTCCTCAACAACTGGTGGTTCCACTACAACCGGAGAATCTCATACAAACGGAGGATCGGCTACAATCGTACATTCCACTGCAACCGGAGGTTCCACTACAACCGGGGGTTCCACAATAACTGGTGGTTCCACTACAATCGGAGAATCTCATACAACCGGAGGTTCCACTACAATCGTACATTCCACTGCAACCGGAGGTTCCATAACAACCAAAGTTTCCACACCAAACGGAGGTTCCACAAAAACCGGAGGTTCCACAAAAACCGGGAGGTCCACCACTGGGGGTTCCACTTCAACCGGCGAGTCCACAACCGAAGGTTCCAAAACCGGAGGTTCCACTACAACTAGAGGTTCTACATCAACTGGGGGGTCCATATCCGGAGTATCCACAACAACTGGAGGTTCCACTTCAACCGGGGGGTCCACAACTACCCAAGGTTCCACTTCAACCGGGGGGTCCTCAACCGGAGGTTCCACTACAACCGGAGGTTCCACAACAATCACACGTTCCCCTACAACCAGCAGTTCCACAACAACTGGAGGTTTTACAACAACCGGAGGTTCCTCAACAACTGGTGGTTCCACTACAACCGGAGAATCTCATACAAACGGAGGTTCGGCTACAATTGTACATTCCACTGCAACCGGAGGTTCCACTACAACCGGGGGTTCCACAATAACTGGTGGTTCCACTACAATCGGAGAATCTCATACAACCGGAGGTTCCACTACAATCGTACATTCCAACTGGCAACACCGGAAGTTCCATAACAACCAAAGTTTCCACACCAAACGGAGGTTCCACAAAAACCGGAGGTTTCACAAAAACCGGGAGGTCCACCACTGGGGGTTCCACTTCAACCGGCGAGTCCAAAACCGGAGGTTCCACTACAACTAGAGGTTCTACATCAACTGGGGGGTCCATATCCGGAGTATCCACAACAACTGGAGGTTCCACTTCAACCGGGGGGTCTACAACTACCCAAGGTTCCACTTCAACCGGGGGGTCCTCAACCGGAGGTTCCACTACAACCGGAGGTTCCACAACAATCACACGTTCCCCTACAACCAGCAGTTCCACAACAACTGGAGGTTTTACAACAACCGGAGGTTCCTCAACCACTGGTGGTTCCACTACAACCGGAGAATCTCATACAAATGGAGGTTCGGCTACAATCGTACATTCCACTGCAACCGGAGGTTCCACTACAACCGGGGGTTCCACTACAATCGGAGAATCTCATACAACCGGAGGTTCCACTACAATCGTACATTCCACTGCAACCGGAGGTTCCATAACAACCAAAGTTTCCACACCAAATGGAGGTTCCACAAAAACCGGAGGTTCCACAAAAACCGGGAGGTCCACCACTGGGGGTTCCACTTCAACCGGCGAGTCCACAACAGAAGGTTCCAAGACCGGAGGTTCCACTACAACTAGAGGTTCTACATCAACTGGGGGGTCCATATCCGGAGTATCCACAACAACTGGAGGTTCCACTTCAACCGGGGGGTCTACAACTACCCAAGGTTCCACTTCAACCGGGGGGTCCTCAACCGGAGGTTCCACTAAACAACCGGAGGTTCCACAACAATCACACGTTCCCCTACAACCAGCAGTTCCACAACAACTGGAGGTTTTACAACAACCGGAGGTTCCTCAACAACTGGTGGTTCCACTACAACCGGAGAATCTCATACAAACGGAGGTTCGCGCTACAACTGGTGGTTCACACTACAACCGACTGTTCAACACGGAGGTTCCACACAACTGGAGGTTCCACTACAACCGGGGTTCCACAATAACTGGTGGTTCCACTACAATCGGAGAATCTCATACAACCGGAGGTTCCACTACAACCGGGGGTTCCACAATAACTGGTGGTTCCACTACAATCGGAGAATCTCATACAACCGGAGGTTCCACTACAATCGTACATTCCACTGCAACCGGAAGTTCCATAACAACCAAAGTTTCCACACCAAACGGAGGTTCCACAAAAACCGGAGGTTCCACAAAAACCGGGAGGTCCACCACTGGGGGTTCCACTTCAACCGGCGAGTCCACAACCGAAGGTTCCAAAACCGGAGGTTCCACTACAACTAGAGGTTCCATATCCGGAGTATCCACAACAACTGGAGGTTCCACTTCAACCGGGGGGTCTACAACTACCCAAGGTTCCACTTCAACCGGGGGGTCCTCAACCGGAGGTTCCACTACAACCGGAGGTTCCACAACAATCACACGTTCCCCTACAACCAGCAGTTCCACAACAACTGGAGGTTTTACAACAACCGGAGGTTCCTCAACAACTGGTGGTTCCACTACAACCGGAGAATCTCATACAAACGGAGGTTCGGCTACAATTGTACATTCCACTGCAACCGGAGGTTCCACTACAACCGGGGGTTCCACAATAACTGGTGGTTCCACTACAATCGGAGAATCTCATACAACCGGAGGTTCCACTACAACCGGGGGTTCCACAATAACTGGTGGTTCCACTACAATCGGAGAATCTCATACAACCGGAGGTTCCACTACAATCGTACATTCCACTGCAACCGGAAGTTCCATAACAACCAAAGTTTCCACACCAAACGGAGGTTCCACAAAAACCGGGAGGTCCACCACTGGGGGTTCCACTTCAACCGGCGAGTCCACAACCGAAGGTTCCAAAACCGGAGGTTCCACTACAACTAGAGGTTCTACATCAACTGGGGGGTCCATATCCGGAGTATCCACAACAACTGGAGGTTCCACTTCAACCGGGGGGTCCACAACTACCCAAGGTTCCACTTCAAGCGGGGGGTCCTCAACCGGAGGTTCCACTACAACCGGAGGTTCCACAACAATCACACGTTCCCCTACAACCAGCAGTTCCACAACAACTGGAGGTTTTACAACAACCGGAGGTTCCTCAACCACTGGTGGTTCCACTACAACCGGAGAATCTCATACAAACGGAGGTTCGGCTACAATCGTACATTCCACTGCAACCGGAGGTTCCACTACAACCGGGGGTTCCACTACAATCGGAGAATCTCATACAACCGGAGGTTCCACTACAATCGTACATTCCACTGCAACCGGAGGTTCCATAACAACCAAAGTTTCCACACCAAACGGAGGTTCCACAAAAACCGGGAGGTCCACCACTGGGGGTTCCACTTCAACCGGCGAGTCCACAACAGAAGGTTCCAAGACCGGAGGTTCCACTACAACTAGAGGTTCTACATCAACTGGGGGGTTCCATATCCGGAGTATCCACAACAACTGGGAGGTTCCACTTCAACCGGGGGGTCCACAACTACCCAAGGTTCCACTTCAAGCGGGGGGTCCTCAACCGGAGGTTCCACTACAACCGGAGGTTCCACAACAATCACACGTTCCCCTACAACCAGCAGTTCCACAACAACTGGAGGTTTTACAACAACCGGAGGTTCCTCAACAACTGGTGGTTCCACTACAACCGGAGAATCTCATACAAACGGAGGTTCGGCTACAATTGTACATTCCACTGCAACCGGAGGTTCCACTACAATCGGGGGTTCCACAATAACTGGTGGTTCCACTACAATCGGAGAATCTCATACAACCGGAGGTTCCACAATAACTGGTGGTTCCACTACAATCGGAGAATCTCATACAACCGTACATTCCACTGCAACCGGAAGTTCCATAACAACCAAAGTTTCCACACCAAACGGAGGTTCCACAAAAACCGGAGGTTCCACAAAAACCGGGAGGTCCACCACTGGGGGTTCCACTTCAACCGGCGAGTCCAAAACCGGAGGTTCCACTACAACTAGAGGTTCTACATCAACTGGGGGGTCCATATCCGGAGTATCCACAACAACTGGAGGTTCCACTTCAACCGGGGGGTCTACAACTACCCAAGGTTCCACTTCAACCGGGGGGTCCTCAACCGGAGGTTCCACTACAACCGGAGGTTCCACAACAATCACACGTTCCCCCTACAACCAGCAGTTCCACAAACAACTGGAGGTTTTACAACAACCGGAGGTTCCTCAACCACTGGTGGTTTCCACTACAACCGGAGAATCTCATACAAATGGAGGTTCGGCTACCAATCGTACATTCCACTGCAACCGGAGGTTCCACTACAACCGGGGGTTCCACTACAATCGGAGAATCTCATACAACCGGAGGTTCCACTACAATCGGTACATTCCACTGCAACGCGGAGGTTCCATAACAACCAAAGTTTCCACACCAAATGGAGGTTCCACAAAAACCGGAAGGTTCCACAAAAACCGGGAGGTCCACCACTGGGGGTTCCACTTCAACCGGCGAGTCCACAACAGAAGGTTCCAAGACCGGAGGTTCCACTACAACTAGAGGTTCTACATCAACTGGGGGGTCCATATCCGGAGTATCCACAACAACTGGAGGTTCCACTTCAACCGGGGGGTCCACAACTACGCGAGGTTCCACTTCAAGCGGGGGGTCCTCAACCGGAGGTTCCACTACAACCGGAGGTTCCACAACAATCACACATTCCCCTACAACCAGCAGTTCCACAAGAACTGGAGGTTTTACAACAACCGGAGGCTCCACAACAACTGATGGTTTCACGACAACCGGAGGTTCCTCAACAACTGGTGGTTCCACTACAACCAGAGTATCGTATACAACTGGAGGTTCCGCTACAGTCGTACATTCCACTACAACTGGAGGTTCCACCACTGGGGGTTCCGCTTCAACCGGAGGGTCCACCACTGGGGATTCCACTTCAACCGGGGAGTCTACAACCGGAGGTTACACAACAACCAGAGGTTCCCCAACAACCGGGGGGTCCACAACAACCGGAGGTTCTACAACAACTGGAGGTTCCACAACAATCGTACGTCCCAGTACAACCAAAGGTTCCTCAACAACTGGTGGTTCCACTACAACCGGAGAATCTCATACAACTGGAGGTTCTGCCACAATGGTACATACCACTGCAACCGGAGGTTCCATAACACCCAAAGTTTCCACACCCAACAGAGGTTCTACAACAACCCGGAGGTTCCATTTCAACCGGAGGGTCCACCACTGCGGGTTCCACTTCAACCGGAGAGTCCACCACTGGGGGTTCCACTTCAACCGGAGGTTCCACCACGGAGGTTCCACTTCGATCGGAGGTTCCACAGCGATCGGAGGTTCCACAACAACCAGAGGTTCCCCAACAACCGGAGGTTCCACAACAACCGGAGGTTTCAAAACAATCGTACGTCCCAGTACAACCAAAGGTTCCTCAACAACTGGTGGTTCCACTACAACCGGAGAATCTCATACAACTGGAGGTTCTGCCACAATGGTACATACCACTGCAACCGGAGGTTCCATAACACCCAAAGTTTCCACACCCAACAGAGGTTCTACAACAACCGGAGGTTCCATTTCAACCGGAGGGTCCACCACTGCGGGTTCCACTTCAACCGGAGAGTCCACCACTGGGGGTTCCACTTCAACCGGAGGTTCCAAAACCGGAGGTTCCACTGCGATCGGAGGTTCCACAACAACCAGACGTTCCCCAACAACCGGGGGGTCCACAACAACCGGAGGTTCTACAACAACCGGAGGTTTCAAAACAATCGTACGTCCCATTACAACCGGAGGTTCCTCAACAATTGGTGGTTCCAGTACAACCGGAGAATTTCATACAACCGGAGGTTCCGCTACAATCGTACATTCCACTACAACAGCAACCCGAGGTCCCACTTCAACCGGGGGGTCCACCACTAGGAGTTCCACTTCAACCGGAGGTTCCAAAACAGGAGGTTCCACTACGACCGGAGGTTTCACAACAACCAGAGGTTCTACATCAACCGGGGGGTCCACAACTGGAGTTTCCACAACAACTGGAGGTTCCACTTTAACCGAAGGTTCCACTCCAACCAAGGGTTCCACAACCAGAGGTTCCACAACCAGAGGTTCCACCACTACCGTGGGATCCACAACAACCGGAGGTTCCACTTCCAATCGTAAGTGTACAATCGTGTGTACAATGTACACACCTCCGGTTGTTGTACATTCCACAACAACCGGAGGTTCCACTTCAAGCGGAGGGTCCACCACTGGGGGTTACACTTCAAGCGGAGGGTCCACCACCGGGGGTTCCACTTCAACCGGAGGGTCCAAAACCGGAGGTTCCACAACAACCAGAGGTTCTACATCAACCGGAGGTTCCCCAACAACTGGGGGGTCCACAACAACTGGAGGTTCTACAACAACCGGGGGGTCCTCAACCGGAGGTTCCACTACAACCGGAGATTCCGAAAAAATCAAACGTTCCACTACAACCGGAGGTTCCACAACAACTGGAGGTTTTACAACAACCAGAAGTTCCACAACAATTGTACGTTCCACTACAACCGGAGGTTCCACAACCACTGGTGGTTCCACTACAACTGGAGGTTCCTCAACAACTGGTGGTTCCACTACAACCAGAGAATCTCATACAACCGGAGGTTCCGCTACAATCGTACATTCCACAACAACCGGAGGTTCCACTTCAAGCGGAGGGTCCACCACTGGGGGTTACACTTCAAGCGGAGGGTCCACCACTGGGGGTTCCACTTCAACCGGAGGGTCCAAAACCGGAGGTTCCACTACGGCCGGAGGTTCCACAACAACCAGAGGTTCTACATCAACCGGAGGTTCCCCAACAACTGGGGGGTCCACAACAACCGGAGGTTCTACAACAACCGTACGTCCCACTACAACCGGAGGTTCCTCAACAGCTGGTGGTTCCACTACAACCGGAGTATCTCATACAACCGGAGGTTCCACTACAATCATACATTCCACTACAACCGGAGGTTCCACTACAACCGGAGGCTCCACAACAACTGCTGGTTCCACTACAACCGGAGAATCTCATACAACCGGAGGTTCCACTTCAAGCAGAGGGTCCACCACTGGGGATTCCACTTCAAGCGGAGGGTCTGCCACTGGGGGTTCCACTACAACCGGCGAGTCCACAACCGGAGGTTCCAAAACCGGAGGTTCCACTACGGCCGGAGGTTCCACAACAACCAGAGGTTCTACATCAACCGGAGGTTCCCCAACAACTGGGGGGTCCACAACAACCGGAGGTTCTACAACAACCGGAGGTTCCACAACAATCGTACGTCCCACTACAACCGGAGGTTCCTCAATAGCTGGTGGTTCCACTACAACCGGAGAATCTCATGCAACTGGAGGTTCCACTACAATCGTACATTCCACTACAACCGGAGGTTCCACAACAACTGGTGGTTCCACTACAACCGGAGAATCTCATACAACCGGAGGTTCCGCTGCAATCGTACATTCCACTGCAACTGGAGGTTCCATAACAACCAGGGGGTCCACAACCGGAGGCTCCACAACAACTGAAGGTTCCACTTCAACCGGAGGGTCCACAACTAACAGAGGTTCCACTTCTACCAGGGGTTCCTCAACCGGAGGTTCCACTACAACCAGAGGTTCCACGACAACCGGAGGTTCCACTACAACCGGAGGTTCCACGACAACTGGAGGTTCCACTACAACCGGGGGATCTATAACAATCGTACAGTTGAATACAACCAGAGGTTCCACTACAACCGGAGGACCCACAGCAACCAAAGTTTCCACACCAAACGCAGGTTCCACAACATCCGGAGGTTCCACAACAGCCAAAGTTTCCATAGCAAATGAAGGTTCCACAACAATCGGAGGTTCCACTTCAACCGGGGGGTCCACAACCGGAGGTTCCACTACAACAGGGGGGTCCAAAACAACCGGAGGTTACACAACAACCGGGGGGTCCACAACCGGAGGTTCAACTTCAACCGGGGGATCAACAACCGGAGATTCCACAACACCTGGAGGTCCCACTTCAACCGGGGGTTCCACAACAACTGGAGGTTCTATAACAACTGGAGGTTCCACTTCAACCGGGGGGTCAACAACCGCAGTTTCCACAACAACTGGAGTTTCCACTTCAACCGGGGGTTCCACAACAACTGGGGGGTCCATAACAACTGGAGAATCTCATACAACCAGAGGTTCCGCTGCAATCGTACATTCCACTGCAACTGGAGGTTCCATAACAACCAAAGTTTCCACACCAAATGGAGGTTCCACTACAACCGGAGAATCTCATACAACCGGAGGTTCCGCTGCAATCGTACATTTCACTGCAACTGGAGGTTCCATAACAACCAAAGTTTCCACACCAAATGGAGGTTCCACTTCAACCGGGGGGTCCACCACTGGGGGTTCCACTTCAACCGGCGAGTACACAACCGGAAGTTCCAAAATTGGAGGTTCCACAACAGCCAAAGTTTCCGTAGCAAATGATGGTTCCACAACAACCGGAGGTTCCACTTCAACTGGGGGTTCCACAACAACTGGGGGGTCCACAACAACTGGAGAATCTCATACAACCGGAGGTTCCGCTGCAATCGTACATTCCACTGCAACTGGAGGTTCCATAACAACCAAAGTTTCCAAAACAACTGGTGCTTCCACTACAACCGGAGAATCTCATACAACCGGAGGTTCCACTGCATTCATACATTCCACTGTAACTGCAGGTTCCATTACAACCAAAGTTTCCACACCAAATGGAGGTTCTATTTCAACCGGGGGGTCCACCACTGGGGGTTCTCCTTCAACCGGCGAGTACACAACTGGAGGTTCCAAAACAGGCAAAGTTTCCGTAGCAAATGAAGGTTCCACAACAACCGGAGGTTCCACTTCAACCGGGGGGTCCACAACTAACCGAGGTTCCACTTCTACCGGGGGTTCCTCAACCGGAGGTTCCACTACAACCGGAGGTTCCACGACAACCGGAGGTTCCACTACAGCTGGAGGTTCCACTGCAACCGAGGGATCTATAACAGTCGTACAGTCGAATACAACCAGAGGTCCCACAACAACCAAAGTTTCCACACCAAATGGAGGTTCTATTCAACCGGGGTTCCAACACTGGAGGTTCCCTTCAACCGGCGAGTTCCACAACGGAGGTTCCACAACAGCCAAAGTTTCCATAGCAAATGAAGGTTCCACAACAACCGGAGGTTCCACCTCAACCGGGGGGTCCACAACTAACCGAGGTTCCACTTCTACCGGGGGTTCCTCAACCGGAGGTTCCACTACAACCGGAGGTTCCACGACAACCGGAGGTTCCACTACAACTGGAGGTTCCACGACAACAGGAGGTTCCACTGCAACCGAGGGGTCCACAACCGGAGGTTCAACTTCAACCGGGGGGTCAACAACTGGAGATTCCACAACAACTGGCGGTCCCACTTCAACCGGGGGTTTCACAACAACTGGAGGTTCTACAACAACTGGAGGTTCAACTTCAACCGGGGGGTCAACAACCGGAGATTCCACAACAACTGGCGGTCCCACTTCAACCGGGGGTTTCACAACAACTGGAGGTTCTACAACAACTGGAGGTTCCACTTCAACCGGGGGGTCAACAACCGAAGTTTCCACAACAACTGGAGGTTCCACTACAACCGGGGGTTCCACAACAACTGGGGGGTCCACAACAACTGGAGGTTCTACAACAACTGGAGGTTCCACAACAACTGGAGGTTCTAATTCAATGGGGGGATCCACAACCAGTGGTTCTACAACATTCGTACGTTCCACTACAACCGGAGGTTCCACAACAACTGCAGTTCCAACGACGACGCATGGTGTGTGCACAGAAAGATGTTGCAAAACTGTTGCTTACATCATTTATTTTTTAAACAAATCTAGCCTTTTTTTTGACAGAATAGTCATATTGAATAAAACATCCTGTTGCTCCTTTAAGAAGTAGCTGGTTGTGTCAGGACTGTTGCACCACATTTCGTCCGTAAATTCATAACTGAAGTTTTTCTATTTTTCAATTTCCTGCACATGCATTTGTCCTCCCAGTCAAGGTGTTTGTACAAGTCAAGATGATCTCCTTTGGGGAAGTCAGCAATGGAACCATAGCTTCACTCCTTGATCAGGTTAGACATCGGATTTCTTACTTGCCTGAACTATTTTGTAAGGTGTATTAGCAGTGACCCACTTTCGACAGCCGATGTTATGCTTTTTGTCTTTAACTGATGACTTATTTTGACCCATTGTCTTTCTCCTCAGTTGGCTGCTGAGGAACTCAGCAGTTGGTTCCCTCCCGGAACGTTTCACATGCTCACAGTGAAAAGCATCCAAAGAGTGGCCGTCTAGTTGTGGAAATTCGACTTATTGCTTTTATTAGTATTGAAAAGAAACACAACTGGACATCAAAGAAAACATCATTGTAAAATGCTATATGAAAATGCATCATACAAGAGAAAGCACTGATTTAAAAATATTTCATAAAAAAAGTAAAAAACTATTTTACCATTAACTATTTACCCATTTTACATCTAAAAATATCAATGTTATTATGTCCCTTAACATAACATTATGGTAGCTTTTGTTGAGTTATTTCTGGAGGATTGGTCCTCTGTGGAAGTCGGCATTGGATCTGGCGGTTGGTTGGCTGACGAATGCCGGGACGAGTGATGGAAGATGGGTGAGAAACGTTTGCTTTTTGGTGCATTCACATCGAAATTATGGAGAAAACATTTTTGCGACATCGGAAAGTTTGCGTGAACGACACCTCCTGACGCTGTTATGATTCTACTTCCGTTCGGCAACTCGGGCCAAATTTTGATAACAGAGTTGCTCAGTTGGTGACGTATGGTTTACTAGTGATGCGCATGAACATGGCAGAACATGAACGTTTTACTCAATATAAAAGAATCAACCATCATATCACATACTTACTATTGATTGACCTTGTAACGTCTGTTGGCATGACAGTTTAAAACGTTGTGTACTGGTAAACCAGCTCTAGATAAGGGCAAGCATTGCCTTCCATACAGCGGCAATACTGTAGGTGCTTCTCATAAATAAGAGCAAAAGGTTAGTACGTACATCAAGGAAAAGGCATGCAAACTTAAAACTGATCCTACTAAGTTCTGTTTAGCTCTGATCAAATAAAAAAAAACCTGCTGTGAAGAACTTTTAGATTCCCAAGCAGTGAATGGTCGCTGTCGGGAACACGCGTAGCCTAAGCGTGAGCGTATTGCTGCCTTCAAAGCAGATCAAATAAGAGTGTTCAGGAAACTACATGAATGGATATTTGGGCAGTTTTGCGATGATTCGTCCGAGTGCGCAGGAGCCATCAATGACGTCCATGTCCACCAGCTTCAATTCGCTTTTGGCCAAAAAGGTTCCTCTTATTTTTTGATACTTTTATTAAACGTTTTTGACGATTTTCAATACTGTTTGTTAGTGTTATATTATATTGAATTATACAGATATAATATGTCCAGCCAATATTAATCTGAATCGTTTTTTATCTAGGTTCTTATCCCCAGTAACGTTTAGGGTCTTCGTAAAGCAGCAGGACCAAGGGAAGTTTTGTCAGTCTGTTTTCTGGGAATAATTGACACAAGTAGAAACGAGAAAACAAGCAGTTTTTTCACTTTGTCAAAAAAACGAAAATCAAAAGTTTAGCTTGTTTGTTTGTTTTTTAGTTCTTAGTTAACAAACCGTATTTACCACTCAATATTTTGTTTCCGTTGGTGGGCGGGTCCTCTGATTGGCTAGTGTGGTTCGTTGTCCTGTGTTCCTCAAAATAAAAGTTCTTCTGTTTGATAATGTCAACAAAAATATTACTGTATTATAGACACTAACAGACACAGAGGACCCCATCACCCACAGTCAAGACTGACACGCCTTCAAATAACAATAATAGTATTCATATTTGAAAATGAGAACTTATGAAGTTATGATGACTTCAGTGCAGTTGACATGAAGTTATTGCATGAAGAGTAGACCTGAGGGCTTTACTACGACGGAGGCTCAACATATCCAGGCTCTGTGTTCATTATCCGGCTCAACAAAACCTAAATACCTGGTCAGAGTTAACTGGTATGACGACGGTGGTCATTGTCCGGCTCTGAGCTTTACGCTCTGTGCGCGTTCACATCAGAGGAGCTGCGATCGCGGGCTGCTGATTTCCTCACAGCCTGAGAGCTATGAGGAAGTGATCACAACACATTTCTGACAGCTGAACATTGCGCTTCTATTGACCTTTATCCAACAGTAAACAAATTATTTTTACTTGTTGAAAGATATTTTAGATTGTTTTCATATTATTATTTACTGACGGTGATTACATAATGCGAGTTATATTAAAAGAGAGGCTGGGTGTGCCTATGAATATAGGCTACAGTGAGTTTTTTAAGGTGCTGTACAAGAAAATCATATTGTCTATTCTGTACAGTGACAAAGAGTGTACAGTAACCTACTTCATTCAATATTGAATAGGCTACTGTAGCCCACACTATAAACAAATGGTTTTGCTCTTTGCTCTAGCAGTTGTGACAGTCATTTTAACATGTCAGCAGGCAAGTTTCACTCATTCCAGGATGTATTATGCTTTGTCCTATAGCCTACTTGGAACATTTTGGAATTGATCTATAGTAGCCTAAAGAAATTTGCTCATAACAGGCCAGCTGGAATCCAAAGCAAACTCTCTCTCAAATGCACATTCATGGAAGTCTTGTATTGTCTTCCCAGGACAAAACAAAAATGATGCTGTAATGTAATAATATACATCTTTAAATGCGCGTTTGATCATTGACTGACTACATAAATAGTTGCACAGAGGAGATACTTATAGAAGTCTTACAGTCAAACGGTAAAGGATAAATACAAATTTGATGCGTTTAGGCCATTTATAAGATCTAGTTGACATCATTAAAAATAATTTCCAAACACATTAAAGGAAAGAAAAAAACAAAAGCAAAGAGATATTGCAGCAGTAGCACACTTTTACTTAAACAGAGTGGGAAAAAAATCAGGTTAACAAAACATCTAAGAACATCTAAGCTGTCTAACACATTAACGCAACATTAAAACATCATAAAAACGTAAGTACAGCGCCTTTAAAGTTCAGGCTCTGAAATGTAGTAAACCCCTTTTTTAAAGCCCTCCCTGTGTGAGACATTTGTATCCAAATTACAAGGAGCAAGGAGGGGTTAAACAGTGTTTAAGGATACATGTGGTCATGGAACAGGTAGGGGTTAGACAGTGTTTAAGGATATATGTGGTAATGGAACAGGTAGGGGTTAGACAGTGTTTAAGGATATATGTGGTAATGGAACAGGTAGGGGTTAAACAGTGTTTAAGGATATATGTGGTAATGGAACAGGTAGGGGTTAGACAGTGTTTAAGGATATATGTGGTAATGGAACAGGTAGGGGTTAGACAGTGTTTAAGGATACATGTGGTAATGGAACAGGTAGGGGTTAGACAGTGTTTAAGGATATATGTGGTAATGGAACAGGTAGGGGTTAGACAGTGTTTAAGGATACATGTGGTAATGGAACAGGTAGGGGTTAGACAGTGTTTAAGGATACATGTGGTCATGGAACAGGTAGGGGTTAGACAGTGTTTAAGGATACATGTGGTCATGGAACAGGTAGGGGTTAGACAGTGTTTAAGGATACATGTGGTCATGGAACAGGTAGGGGTTAGGTTCAATTATATCAATAAAATATACAGAATAAAACAACTTCACAAAGCCACTTCAGAACTTGATGAAATGTCAAAGTAGCTCTGAATTGAAAATCCAATTCTGCTGCCAGAAATACTGATAAAGAATTGTCCAGACCAAAGTAGTAAAATTGCAAGGCGGAAAAAAATCTAATTTATTTAAAAAGAAAACTGTAGAACACAATATGCAAATTGACTTTGATTGTTGCCGTGTGGGAGATTTAATTCTTGGATGTTTTGTTTCCAAAATGTTCAATAACATAATATACCACATAATTTTATTTTTATTTATTTTTTTAAATCGCACCTTACATCAACCTGAAAACACGTATTAACAGCAGGCAGCCTGAGCCGATAGAAGAGAGCTTTGGGACTGGGCGAGGTCCAGAGCTATATCACACACTAGATAGTGTGTATATATCAAATAAATCATTGTTTCATTGGCTAATTTTATTTGATTAGCCAAGGGTACTCAAGGTACTCAAATGGTTACTTAAATAGGCCCATTTTCTTTAGTTCTGGGTTCGATGTCTGTTCTTGTCTGGGTTTAGCTTCTGGGCTCAGGGTCTGCGTTCAGCGCCTTATCGACCAAAACACGCGTCCTGCCTTCCTCTGAGCTCCAGGAAACGCACTAAGTTCCAGGTGGTTAATATTTAGCTCAGACCTTGTTCACTCAATATATTCATGATCCAAAATCTGACGGCACCTGACCTCAGATCTGGTCTCGTTCCTTTAGTTATTTGCAGACAAACTAGGCCAGCACATTAGGTTCAATATTTGAAAATGTAAATGCACACAAATTCCTGTCAAATTAATTAAAGGTGTATGATACCTCCCTCTGCTGGACAACAGTCTCACACCAAACTACATTTTCTGTTTGAAGCAACGTAGTTATAGTACATTGACGTGAGACCGGGTTGGTGATTTGAACGTGTTGTAGTAGCGGAAAATGGCCTGCTGGGGCAATATGTACATTGTTTGAATTTAGTAGTAATATGGATGTTGAATATTTTTACAAAACGGATTATGTGAACATTGCTGAATAACATTCATCATGTATATTCAATGTATTGCAGGAGTTTAGCTAGACATTAACCAAGTTAATAGACAATTAAATGAACCGCACCAAACATGTAGAAGTCAATATAGGATTTTTAATATACAAGCAAGACACTTACAGAAGTTGAATACATATTTTTGTAAAGGAAAGCAGAGGAAAACATTTTCCCAAATGAGACATTTCAAAATGTCACCACCATTCAGAAAGCAAGTGAAGAGGTTTGTGTAAAACCATTCCTCCCTGACCAGCTCTGTCCCTGGCTCTAAACCCTGACTCTCAACCCTAACGCTGAACCCTCTGAGGGCAGGAAGGCACTCCTTCAGAGTAAAGGTTCCAGGAGACACTCCTTCAGAGTAAAGGTTCGAACAACGGAGAAGGAAGAAGGAGTAGAGAGTAGTGAAGTAGTGAGGTTAGTGACAGACGTGAGGGAAAGGCGTGTGGAAGCACACGGGTACATGTGGGGGTCAAGAAGATCACCCCCACTGGAGGTCATTGATCCATCAGCCTCAGACCGCTGAGCTCAGCAGGTCTTCTGGAGGACGAGGCTCAGATGAACTGAGGAGACGGGACCAGCAGGAGGTCAGGTGAGGTTCAGCTCAGGCGTTTCTGCCCAGACCAGACAAGGACATAGATTAGGTTCAATATTCAAAGGTGCAACATTATCTGAACCAAAGAGACGTCATTAAGGAGCAGGCAGGCTTTAGGGCGCCTTGCTCAAGGACGCATCACTGTATTCTGAGGACTGGAACCCGGCACCATTGGTCTGAGACTTGAACTCCCAACCCAGTCCAATGTGCAGATAATGCAAACTTACGAGGAATCCTTGATGGTTGAGTCCTGGTTGTCCTCAGGATTTGCCTTCCAGAGGTTTTTGCTTCCAGGCTTCTTCGTCAGTCCTCCAGATTACTGTTACAAATGTAATTTGGCTCTAATGTAAGGTCGCAAACACAGAAGTTGGGCTCTAATGGCGCAAAGTAGCAGCTGTAGTTTGTCTGGTAACCAACCACAGTAGTATGCCTTAACTTGTACTGGACAAACTAATCCTGCATTACAACAAGTGCACTCCGTTTACTTTATGCAAACTCACGAGAGCCTTTGTTGGTAGAGTGATGTCGTCCTCCAGAGTCTGGGCTCCTCCATCAGCTCCCCTCAGAGTCCTGGTCTGGAACAACCGGCGCAAGTCTGGCCCCAACGTCTGGTAACGAACATGTAGTTTGTCTTATTTTTAAGCCCTTTATTTCATCTTTGTTATGTTAATAAAAATATACAATCCTTGTTGGTAGAGTGATGGCCATCCTCCAGATTCACGGCTCCCCTACCAGCTCGCCTCCGCTCCAGAAACATGTTCTAGTAAGAAAACAGAGGTAGTTTAACACATGTCAAATTAACAGCTGTATTTTGCCCTTTAGGTAAACCACGTTACAAACTTACGAGGAGTCCTTGTTGATCGATTCCTAGTCGTCCTCCAGCGTCTCAGCTCCTCCATCAGCTCTCCTCAGGCAGAGTCCTGGTCTGGAACAAACAGTGAACGTCTTGCCTCAACATGTGGTAAAACAGATGTAGTCGTCTGGTATATTAACAAACGCCGGTAGTTTGTGGTAGCAGTATTCTATGGTAAGTGGCAGTGAGTGTGACGGTCACTTCAGAGTCAGGCGCCATCTACCCCACGACAGACATCCTCCACCAGGCAGGGCCTCCATCAGCTCCTCCATCAGGCAGGGCCTTCAGCACGGCACCTCCATCAGCTCCTTCAGCCCTGGATACAAACAGTTGGTCTCAGCTGGGGACGCAACACACCCCACCTCCTGCATCTGAGGTTCACTTGCAAAATGGAAGACAAATTAAAAAAATTAAATCACACAACGTCTACAAATTGACGCGTTCAGCAATTCATCCACTACGGTCGTAGCAACACTAGTAACAATAATGGCTCATGGGACTCCTATACAAGCCCGGTATGAATTGACTCAAATCACAGCTTGGCACAGATTTAAAGTCATAAGATGATCAAAACCAGACCTAAACTACCGAGGATTTTAGAGTTCAGATGAGCTTGGTGATGGTTACCCTCTGGTCCGGTGCTGCAGGCCCCTGGTCTCCAGCCTCAGTCTCCGGTCCATCCTGGCTCCACGAGCCTCCGGTCCCCAGCCTCGCCGTTCAGCTACAGCAGCAGGTTTATATTAGCATTGCCCAACAATAAAATTATTTGACTCACCCAAAGCCGAGATACAATTAATTTATAACTCAAGGCTAGAAAAGACTGGAGAGACCAGACATGAGCATTCCGTTTTGGGAATGAAGACAGAGCAGTCCACAAGTTTAAAGAAGTGGTTCAGCCCATGCATTGAAACTGACCTGAGAAGACTACTCACACACCAGAGCACTGACCTGTTCTGGAGGACTTCTGACAGGAGGTGGAGGTCTGGCTCTGGGTGAGGAGGTGGAGGTCTGGCTCTGGGTGAGGAGGTGGAGTTCTGGCTCTGGGTGAGGAGGTGGAGGTCTGGCTCTGGGGAGGAGGCAGACACCTTGGGACAAACTACACGTTACCTTTTTAACCTTGTACAGTTCTAGAGTTTTTTCTACTGTAACATGTGGGAAAGACAGCCATTATTTTAGCTTTGATATTATCCAGTTGGTAACTTTGCACCAAAGTCGTTGTTTAACGTCATTCCATTTAGTAGGGTTTAACTTCTGTGGCAATTAATGACACCAAATATTTAGAACTTACAAAAGCTGAATTACCAAAGAACGCTAAGCAGTATCGATATTAAATCAAACATACTCAGCCATATTCAGGTGTTGTGTTCCCTTGAAGAAATGCCAAATTGTCTTCCACCGTGAAATGATTTTCAGCCTTCACTGATGGTCAGAAATGTGCCCGCAAGTAGAACGCTCTTTTGTACGCAGCGAGAGTCCCGTCAACGTCGTCAAAAGTACGGCGCAACCGTCGGAAATTAACATTTTGTACGATGTACGTGTCTTTAATAAACTTAAAGTTGTTTAAGATAAGGGGTAACAATTGCCAATGGAAACCGACTGAAAAATAGTTTCCGTTGGCAACGGCACACAAATACAATCCACAAGGTTCCGCCAGATTCCCTCAGGGGACTCACGTCCAACTAACTGCCAGTTGGGTTCTTATGGTCGTCAAGACTACAACGTTCTATGCTAACCATCGAGACTAAAATCAAGTGACCGCACTCAGAACCTTCCACGGCGGGAAGCACAAACCGTCCGACTGGAATCCGAACATTCCAGCCGGAACCACCCAAAGAAAAAACAGAACCAGCACCTCACCTTGAGCTGAGCGGAGCAAGATCCTGAAGTCCAGCGATGGTCTTCATTACAATACAGCCAACAGACTTACCTTGATGTGATCCGTTTGTTGCTGTTGGTCATTACTACTATTCAGTTTAACATTACATTATTATGCACCCAGTGTGTACAAGTTATATCACTCAAAACCGTACGAAGAACCGAACTACCATGTACGTTCCATAACAACTTTAAACCTCTAATCCTTGCCTTAAAACATTGGAATCATTCAATACAAAACGGCTACATTTTGCAATAAACCGAACAATTAGAGATTATTCAGGGTACAAACCATACAGAGCAAATCTAAACGTTGAGCTCACAGAGAGCCGACCATAGCCCTACAACGTTACCCTGACCACCTCATCACCAACAGCAAATCATGCCAGCCAGCCAACATGTACAGGTCCAGTGAGAAGTGGGCATTTGAGCGAAAGGACTGCCCATAATAAAATGAAGCCCAATTCCTGAACTATTCAACCATCTTCATGGTTTAAAGATTTACAGACTTGACATGCCATTGTGTTCTAATCACCTTTGTCTGCTCCCTCGTTACTTATGAAACTCTACATCACTAGAGTGTTGCATCCTACTCATGGGGGTGTGGTCTGAGTGAGCAGAGTGCATGCTGGGATACAGTGCCATCTGAAGTCTTCAGTTCTATAGAAACGCCCCTCAGGACAAAGCAAGTGTTTGAGAATCTGTCGTGACAGTTACATGAGCTGGAATGTCCTTCAAGATGGCGCCAGGATTCTCAAAGGAGAAAGGCCAAGAGGAAGATGTGAGGGTTCTTCCTCTCAGCCAGTGGAACACAACAGTCTTCATCAGAGTACCATGGAACACTTTGAAATGTTCTCCTCTATACACCTTGAAGCCCCAGTGAAGGTTTCCTTACCTCCTCAGCTTGAAGAGCGCACTAGTTGGAGTTCCCAGATTGGTTCTGATTTAAGGGAACCAATCATTAAGCTAGTCCTGTACGAAACAATTACAGTTCAGCCTGAGAAGACGTGCAACTGAGAGCAAGACAAGATCCACAGGGCTCTCCATCAATCCAGCCAGGTAGGAAGAGCCGCCTCATTACAGGTCTGAAGGTCATCGTGAATATCCATTGATGTCCCTTTCCAACTTCAGACTCTCCTTGTGGAATGCCTTTAGGTGTCCATCCTCCATTGATCCCGATAGGTGGTCCTAGTTTGAAGTCACTGATATGAACAATCCGCTTGCATCCTTTTACATTTGATTTGGATACTCTCCTTCCTTTCCAGTGTGTTGACCATTCCAATATCCCAAGCCAACCACACAGACCCCCGTATGAACGTTATCACTGTCAAAGCAAGCAGGACACAAAGACGTAGAACCCAGGACACGCACTTCGAACCACACACACAACATTCTTCAGTGGCGTCCCACATTGGTGATGGATTTTGCTTGGTGTCTACAAAATGTCTCCCAGGTCGATTCAACGTCTCTGAAGTCATGTCTTTGTAGCCCAGTGGTTTCCTGAATGAGGAGCCTTCACAGATGGAGGGGGCTGGCTCTTGAGGAGCAGGATCCATCTTGGAATGACCCCAATTAAGACCTTCCTGGAAATTAAACTGTTCCAGAGGAGTCAGGATGCATGGAGGGGACTGTTGAATGTGTTCCAGGGTTTTCTGTGTCAGACTGAAGTTGGGTTTTATTCGTTGAGATGAGGAGCCCCCTCGTCTCCCCCTGGTGTTTCTCCTTCTGAATCCCTGTCTCCATCTTAAAGAACATTCCAGTCCATGTAACTGACGTCATGACGGTTTCTCAAACACTCGGTTTCCCTTGAGGGGGCGGATCTACAGACCTATGGACTTCAGACAGCTCTGTATCCCAGCATGCACCTCTGCTCATTCAGACCACACCCACATCAGTAAAGCAACACTCATGTGATGAAGTTGCAGAGCTCAGGAGAGTAGCTGGAAAGAAGACATCAGAACCGAACCCATTAGGCCTACTCCATCTTACAACAATAACTTAGAACCTGTAACCATTTTAACAAACCTCTAAAATAAACATAAACCAAACGCCTAAGTAACCCATGAACCAATAAAACATCTTTACTACTCAGATCAACCTTCAGCTAACGGGTTAACTCACCAGGAAGCCAAAATACAATGTGCCCAAGAGTAATGAGAAACTTATGACTTACAGTTCGCAGTTCATCTTCATGGTTAAAGTTGGGATACTCACAGAACTGCAGTTAAATATCCATGATAGACCTTTGAAGCAACAAACAAACAGTTTACTCATTATTGTCCCCAAACTTCATTGTCCCACAGCTCAACATCTACCATCTCCATTAAATCAGATAAATGAATCACAATACAAATTCAGGGCTTTTGGGATCATCCAACTTTTAAATAATGTTTACGATAATAAACTAATATATCTTTTTAATATACAAGTTAAGCTAATTATTTGACCGTCATTAGTCAAGAGTGATTTACTTCTTACTTTGACAAGTTTGAATGTAGTCTATAAAAAGGTTACTTTCAGGTAGAATCATTACTTAAATTTCAAATGACAGTTAAATCACCACAATCCCCGATTTCCTGTACAGTCAGTGTTTATACTCAACATAGAAGTCAATGCTAACATTTCTACTCACATCAGGTCCAGATGAGATGCTCGTCTTTACTTCAAAAAGTCTTTAATCTGTGAATCAAGAAGGGATGACAAATACCTCACAGAGCTCAACAGAACTCTACACTCACGTTTTGGTTTCTGGGAACAAAACAAACCGCGTTTGGGAGACGCTATACTGCTAACTGGAGGACACAAACATATGTTCGGTTTCCTCTTAAGTGAAACGTACAAGATGCAACCAATTAACCAATTAGGGAAACCACTTGGAGCGCGAGCTGCGGCAGGTGAGCTAAAGCCGGCCGCACACCGGCGCCGAAGCGCCGTGGTGCGCATTTCACGCGGATCAAAAGCTGCCCCTACAGCACCAATAGGAAGTGGAGCGCTGCAGTACCGTTGTGAATGTGATATGTTTTGAAAGGAGCAGATCACCAAACTTAGTCGGTATAGGCTATACCATAAAGTCATACCAGTTGTTTTATAACTACAAATGGCCCTGAGACCCATGATCCTCTGTTTGTGCTTACAATGATAGTAACAACTTACTTTATTTAATGCCGGGACTTTGTTTACGGGACTTTGTCATTGCTCATTCTTCTTGCATTTTGGAATTTATTCATCTAGTGCATTCACAAACTCCATAAGACCTTGTTTCAAGCTGGGATGTACCAAACTGCTTTAAAAAAAACAAACACGTTTTTTCAGGTGTGTGCTTACGTCGGAAATAATGCGGGCGGTTGGTTTGACGCGTGCCGTTCGGCGTCGGTGAGATAGATTTGGGCTTTGGAGAACGGGGGATCAATGTGATGTCGTTTTTTTTTCATAAACCAATGTCTTTTTTCATTTATTTTGGTAGAAATATCTTAGTTATTATAGAATGTACATAACATGGGGCCATATCACCCTGCCATATAATTCCTTCTTCTTTGTTATGGTTTTTCAGGAGATCATTGAGACCGCTGCCACCACAGAGCCCAACCCTCCACCTCAAGCACCTCCTCTGCATTGGTATACAGCCATAAGCCCCCCAACCCCCAGGAAGATAGAAACATTAACAATCCACTGATGGTTTAAAACCAACCGTTTTTTGGGCCCCTTTGAAAAAGTTATTGATAAAATGTGATGGTTGATGCCTTTTTGTAATGTGCAATATATCACTGGTTCTTGTTTGTATGATATTTATGTTTTACATGGATGGCATACTACTTCAAGTTCTATGTTTATTCTGGTTTTATATGATGAACCATATTCAACCCGGAAAGTAACGAGTATAGGGGCCCGTGAGCCACGGCAATTCACGATTGGCACTGATGACGTCAGAAGCCATATGTCATTAGCCAAATGCGATTTATTGTGAACTATTAGGCCTATAGATATATTATACATTGAATCCCCACTGAGCACGATCACAATGATTTGACGCATTTATAAAAAAAAGTGTATCATTGCTAGATCACTAAACATTTGAGGGGGCCTCAACTCTGACGCCATCTAGTGGTCACTATCACTTTTGAGAAGTTTTTTTTGTGATGTTTTTATGATGTTTTAATGTTGCGTTGTTAATGTGTTAGACAGCTTAGATGTTCTTAGATGTTTTGTTAACCTGATTTTTTTCCCACTCTGTTTAAGTAAAAGTGTGCTACTGCTGCAAAATCTCTTTGCTTTTTTTTTTTGCTTTTCTTTAATGTGTTTGGAAATTACTTTTAATGATGTCAACTAGATCTTATAAATGGCCTAAACACATCAAATGTGTATATCTACCCAATACCGTTTGACTATAAGACTTCTATAAGAATCTCCTCTGTGCAACTATTTATGTATGTCAGTCAATGATCAAACAGCATGAATAGGAATTACAGTCCAAGCGGGTTAGGCAAGGCAAGGCAACTTTATTTGTATAACCCTCACATCCACTGAGTAAAAACTCCCAGGAAAACCCATTTAACAGGGGAAAAATAGCAGTTGGTGCAGAGGGATGGAGCAGTTGAGAATCTGTGGAAACACAGAGAGATTCTTGCGAGACGCCACGGCCAAACTACAAGGTGAGAAAGGTGGGGGGGGGGGGGCTACTTAAATGTAGTCAGAGTGTCTGCCTCTCTGACTCATGGAGAGAGCTGGTTCCACAGTAAAGGACACCAGTAGAAGGCACTTCCCAGTCTGTTTTTAGAGATACTGGGAGTCACTAACAGACCTGCATTCTGGGAGCCAATAAAAACATTTAATAAGTCTCTGAATGACTATATATTATTACATTACAGCATTATTTGTGTTTTGTCCTGGGATGACAATACAAGACTTCCATGAATGTGCATTTGAGAGAGAGTATGCGTTGTATTGCAGCTGGCCTGTTATTAGCAAATCTCTATAGGCTGGAAATCATTGGCTGGAGTTTTTCGAGCCCTGCCCGTTCCACAGATGATTGACTTGTTTAATTTTCATGTCAGTACTTCTAACTCAGTGGCTGTAAGTGGGTTATGACAAGAATTTCAAGTAATTTTGCAAAAATGGCCAAAAAAGAGAATTCCAAGCCCAAACTTTAACTAAGAATCAGAAAACGAATAAACAAGCTATCTTTGGATTTTCTTTTTTTTTTACAAAACGAAAAAACAGCTATTTTTCTTGTTTCTGCTTGCGTCAATTATTCCCCAAAACAGACTGATAAAACGTACCTTGCTCCTGAAACATAGGCCTATATTATGATTTTCCATTTTTTGTTATCTCTTAAACGTCAACAAGGCAATTAATAGGACACACAAAACTATTAAAAACATTTTATATCAAGACATTCTGCCTGAAAGATTCTTTCATCTCTTATATCCCCAGGCACTAAGAAACAACCAAAATAAAGATAATTAAAAAAACATATGAAACATTTAAATGTTTAAATAAAAATGGTCAAAGATTAATTATATATTGCAAGACAGACATATTTTCTTAAGTTGTAAGGCATGACACATTTAAAATATCCCCTATATGTTTTCTATTAGGGCCTAGGATCGTCCAGGACATCGCTCACGTTCCTTACGGAACTATTTTGACGCGACACACATCGTGGCGCTTATAGATGTGGCAAATGTTGCTACAACTATTGTGAAATGCTGTTAGTTTTTGGGGGTATTTAATACGTTTAAATGTATGCATTTGTTTTATTATCAAATGCAACGCATGGCCGATCCAAATCAACTTCCTTGCCGTGAGTTACTGAAGTAGAACATTCAACACAAATCACGTATTAGTTACAATACGACATGTTGCTCGTTGGCTGTATTTGGGGGTTTTATCACTTGCGTTATGTGGCCACCATTTGGAATATACCTAGTATTCATCTAACCATCTATTAACAATCGCAGGTTCATCCAACTATCAAGTCTAATACGTCCACTAACATTGACCTGGACACAAACATGCCTTTCCTTTGGACTGTTGTAGAATAACTTCACTGCGGTCCCAGCGCCCGCGATGGACCGAGATCTGCTGAGGCAATGTCTGACCCACCACGGGGAGTCCCTGTTCAACACCCTGCAGTGCGAGCAGACGGAGAACCCCGACTTCCAGGCGGTAGCCTCTGACCTAGCTAAGGCCACCTACGAGAGGTACGGGTTCAGACATGAGCTGTGGACGACACGTCCTTGATAATGCATTATGATGTTGATGCATGATGCAGCGCTTTTTTTTGTTACACTGACTTGTGTGTGCATCCACTATAAAAAGGTTTCCATCCTGGGTTACAATAGGGTTTAAGACCCACTCCCCTTAAAATGTTTTTTTTCAAGTGGGTAAAGGATTAGGCTGTTTTATTAAGACTCCGTGTTCATATTTGACATTGTCAATGTCACGTTGATGTATAACAGCCATCCCTTTTGTTCAACTTCCCCCCCCTCTCGCTAAGTGTGTGCTGGTTCTGAAATGGGGCAGGTTGGGATCCATTGGCATGAATGCATTATCTTCCAAACAAGTGTTTAGCAGCCCCTTCAGCGGTAGCTTTAATGAGCAATCAGTTTATTGAGATTTAGAATGGAGATGTATGGGCATTCCCAGAGCCATGTTTGGTAAATTATTGTTTACGGGATTGTTGCCCTAAGTTTGTTAATATTCAAATTTCTCGGTGAATGCTTGTTTGCGCGGACACCTTCTTGGAACTCTATTCATGTGGCACCAGGAACGGAACCTTAAAGGTTGTATCGGCCATTCAAGGCCGAAACATAAATGATCACATTCATCGGATCTTTCCTCACGATCCGCTAGCTGCCCGCCCCATAAGCAGGCCGTCAAAAAAACTCTGTAGGCAGCCTATGCTCCGAGATCATACACAAAAACAAATGGTACTACCAGCCACTCAAAACCCAAATAAATAGTATTCCAACCAATCACCGACAAGGGTCAGGTGTTGTGGGTTTTGCGCTACGTTCATGATAGTTTTTACTCGATACACGAATCACGGAAGGGAGGGGCGAGCTGGCTCGTGTTTGTTTGGGATCTCGCTTCAAATACCAACAGAAGTGACGTCACGCAACATCGCTGACACAACCTTTAAGTCTGTTTGTACCCCCTCCATCCCTGTTCCCCTGACAGAGATCTGAGTACAGACTGAGCCCATGACCAGCCCGTGTTTCTGTCTCCCCTTGCAGTAGGGGGGCCGGGGAGGGGAGCTCCCTCGTGGAGCAGTTTATCGCCCGGAAAGCCGACATACTGTTCTGTCCAACGTGGAGGACCGCCGTTCCCCGTGAGGATGAGTTGGAAGACGAAGAGGCCACAGGTGAAGACGTGCAGTGTTCTAATCTGAACGTAGAACCTGCTGCTTCGTAAAACTCCCTGGATCAACCGTTGCGTTTATCGGTGTTTCCTCTGTGTTGTTTATGTAAGATAATGTTATTGATCCCAGACTGGGAATACTGCCACAGACGCAAGTACAGGATAGTGGTAAACGCAAAAAAAATATGCAAACGCAGAAGAAATGTGTGTCCTGTCATGTACTGTATGCGTCCTCTACTCTGCCTGCTAGGTTTTAGGAATCACCCCTCGGAGATAAATAAAGTTTTGATGAAAAAATAGTGTGTGTGTGTTTCAGGGAGAACCCTTGTTGTTGGTACCGGGCTGGCATTGGCATTAATAACCATCTCTTCCGTCCCCAGAGCCATACGCCATCATGCCCCCGGCGGAGCTGTTCATGGAGGTGCCCTTCGAGGAGCGGCGGGCCATGCTCTACCGGGACCTGGAGCGGGGGGACGCCGTGGTGGGCCGCATCAACAACATCCGGGAGTACGGCTTCTTCCTCACGCTGCTGTGCGCGGCCGGGGGCCTGAGGCGGGACATCGAGGACCTGGAGCTCTCGGTAGGGCTAGCACGCGACTAGCTGCTCATGGCTGAGGAACCAATCCTAGGAGATCTTCGAGGGCCTTCTCCGTGGCCGCGCCCTCCCTCTGGAACTCCCCTCCCAAACCACATCCAGCGGGCTAACACACTTCATTCAAACAGGCCCTCCACGCCCACCTTTTAAGATCGCTTTCACCACAGGACCCTCTTCCCTTCCTCTCTCCCCTTCCTCCCTTTTACTATTTTAACTTGTATACGTTCTTATTACTTGATTTTATTTTGTGTTCATTCTGCAAAGCGTCTTATTATTTGTTATATAAAAGGTATGTATGATGAATGTATTATTGTTAATCTCCCCAGAAAGAAATTATAATCTGAATGCCATAGAAAGACTTTAGTACCTGAATTGGGTACTAAAAAGACGATCATTACAACCCCATGCATGCAATCCCGATCTGTAGATAGCAAATGTTGCGGTGGGCCGCCCCCTTTGAGGAGGCCCAACCCACCCTGGTCAGGGCGGATTCTGTTGGGTTGACTCTTGTTAACCTCCCCCAGGCCTTGTGTCACATCAAAGAGATACCTTCCACTGGGAGCCATGACGACCCTCTCTCCTACTACCAGATAGGAGACCTCATCCGAGGTCAGTGCTCTCCTCCTGCAGCGTGTGAACAAATACAACTTGACATTGTCTTTTTACATATCATACCTTTAACTAGGGCTGGGCGATTGATCAAATTTTGATAGTGATTTCGATTTTAGTGTCAAAACTAATATCGAGTTTTCGATATATGTATATTTTTTCATTAAATGTTTTATAGAACGTGCAGAAACAGCTGTATACATATTTACACATTATTTTAGATTTGACCATTTTCTATTTGACCATTTTGTGTATTTCTTTTAAAGCGAAATTTCAAAGTTCTCAGTTCCAAAGTGTTTTTTTGGGAGAGACATGCTGAATAAATACATCATGTTTTAAAACTCAAAAATAATCGTGAGTGACTCTGATTCCTTTCCATCATGGAGCAGCCCTACCGCCAGGCTACGTGTCAGCAGCCTCAATAACAGTAACTGCGTTGAGTAAGGGAATGCAGTGCTAACCACAGGCCGTGTCTTCTGTCTCCTGGCCTGAAGGGGGTGTGAAGGACCTTGACCGCTACCAGGAGAAGATCACGGTGTCCTTGCTCCCCGCCTCCCTCTGTCCACGCTTTGCACACATCAAACTGGGCGTGGTCGCCAGGGAGGAGCTGCCCAAACACTACAGGTACCCCCCTCAGGGTGGTGTGTGTGTGTGTGTGTGTGTGTGTGTGTGTGTGTGTGTGTGTGTGTGTGTGTGTGTGTGTGTGTGTGTGTGTGTGTGTGTGTGTGTGTGTGTGTGTGTGTGTGCGCGCGCGTGTGTACATCATCATATATTTAGTGTATCTACACTAAGAGGTTTTATCAGAGCCTCTCCTTCACTGCTACATGTAGGAGGGAAGTTCATACACAATACAACTTTATTAATCCTCCGTAGGAGAAATTGCCTTTTTGCAATAGCCCAGTAGCCGTAGAAAAAACGCATGATAAAAATACATGAAATGCAATAAGTACAATACAAACAAATGTAGACGCTAAGGGAAAATGCCAAACGAGATGCTATAAGTAAAGAGAAGACAAGACAAACTATAGGGCAATAAAACAATGACTGAAAGACATTTGCACAGTGAGCCGAGTTGAACAAGCTGGTCAGTGCAGAGCTGATGGGTTCTCACATTGGGGCCGGTTGAAGCCAAGAAGCGGACGGAAATATAGTCTGGCTTCATGTTGAAGACGGACTGCGGTTTGTTCCGCTCGCTGCTGCTTCTTTGCTTAACCCCAGCTTGGCTCTGATCAACTGCAATTGAAATATAAGCTTGCTATCTAAATAACACAGCGGGCAGACCACTAAGAGACTCGACATGTAGGTTTACTTGAACTCGAGATGGTCGTCTTGTCGCGCTACACCGATGTCACGGCCGCCGTCTCTCTCCACCTCCGCAGCCGCGGTCTCCGCGTGGCCAACGACGCTCGCGAGACGTACGAGCGGATCCTGCGCGGTTGCCACGGCTACCACAACCCCTCGGTGGTGGAGTACCTGCTGGGACGGGCGGGGGTCAGCGACGACCGCCCGCCGTCGCTGATGAGAGGACTGCAGAGGTAACCCGGGGCGGGTGGGGTCCACGGGACGCCTTCATGTGAATGAAGTGCGTTTGTGTCTGTAATCGGAGACGAAATGGGAGGTTTCTTTTAGCGTTCCCTGGACGAGGGCTGTACGATATTGGAAAAAAAATCTTTTCGCATACTCGTAGGATATTCTTTTGTCATTGTATAAGGATTTGGTTGATTTTGTAGCTTTACACAGAGTTTTATTGTGGCAATTAAATGGGGAAAATAAATTTGTGTTGCGTTTTGTTGTGGCAACAAAAGTACCAGTTTTCGATCAACTTCGTCTTTTCTGTTACCCAAATAATACAATAATACACATACAACTGACGTTGTTGTTCTCTTGGGTATTAAATTGGAATGTGAGTAGTCATTGTGATAATTTATTTATATATCACGCTTCCAGCGACACGGATCACATGGGCGCATTGCTATCTCGATAAGAGAACGATAAATGGTGCAGCCTTACATGACCCTGTCCAAGGCGTGCTGTAATCAGCATGTGCCAGCAGTTGTCCTGCTGGCTACGGTCTTTATTATGCTGATTGACTCATGGTTCTGCTCGCTCTGCTCGTCCACAGTAAGCATTTCCACGAGGAGGACTTTGCGACCGTGATCAGGAAGAAGCAGTCTGCCTCCTGGGCCCTGAAATGGTAACCCTCCCATTCCTCTAACCCCCTCTTCATTTCCATTTTCTTCATTTTCTTTTGGCGCCACCTCTGGACATAATCTGTAGCTTCACAAACAGTCCCACCACCACCATGCTTGTTGTAACATTCATAATACTGCGAGTGCAACCAATTTCATCAGCGGGCCTTATGCCCAACCACCAGTGTGTTCCTTCATGTGTGAAAGATAATGACTTTATAGGTATTAATGTCACCTGAAAATCCACTTGAACCGCAATCCCTCCACCTTCCCCTGTGTCTGCGCGTTGTCAGCGTGCGCTCCGGCGTGGACCACTTCAAGCACGGGCGTCATGTGGAAGCCATGAACGAGTACAACAAGGCCCTGGAGATCGACACCAACAACGTGGAGGCGCTGGTCGCACGCGGAGCTCTGTGAGTACCCAGTCACACTGCTCCTCCTCCTCCGGGGGGCGGGGGGGGAGCTCTGTGAGTACCACTCCTCCTCATCCACCCAGCCAGGCTGAGGTCTGGCCCCGATACAGAGGGCGGTGTGAGGTGGAGGCCACCGTACAGAGTCCATCGTGGTAAACAACGTCTCCTCTTATTACCCGGGGCCTGTACTACGAACCTCGATTAGAGGGTCAGCTAACCCAAGCTCAAAGCCTGGGTTAGCTGGACCACGAAAGTCGATCTCTTTTAAGCGTCTCTGTATCACCATAGTGACTAACGCTCGCAACCAAACCTGGTCGGGAGCAGGTTTTCGGTTTAGTCTTCCCAGAGATCGGCTACTTAAATCGGCGTGCGCAGCTTCCAAGCCCCTCCTCCTCCGACAATGGCGTCACCATTTGCGGGTGTTCCCGTGGACCTCGGCGCACGTATCGTACGGGCGTCTCTCCGGAGACGGAGGGCTTTTCGGGACAGAACCGATCCCTTGGCGTTGTCGTGACGATGTTCTTTACGAGAGATTCAGATTCTCATCAGAGGGTATTCGTTATTTGATCGTCCTTGTTGGACCGTATGTAGGCAATGCTACACAAAGAGGCCGTGCACTTACTGTTGCGCAGTGCGTCCGTGTCTCAAGTTCAAAGGTGGCCCCACGTTCAACGTACTTTAACCTTGGACAGCCAAGTGCCGTGTTGTCCATTATCCCTTACATAACCGCTATGTCAGTGACTCAATTAGGCCTAGGCGTTTTTTTTATTGATGTTATAGCTGTGAGAATTGTTAAGAAAAATCTCCTCCCTAGTCGCCCTGGAGTCACAGGCCGACAGAGTCTCCTGCAAGAGTCAGGGAAACTATATTCCTTTCCGAAAAATTAAACATTAAGAAGAATACGTGACACTTGGCTTCGATAGTTATATACCTCTGATTGGAGATTGATTGTCGGAGGCTCCTCCAAAATAATGTTTGTACCTCCAACTAAAAATGACACAATTAATTTACACCCAGTCATTTCACATTTGATTAGCAAGACAATTATTTATGTCCATTGCCAAAACATGAATGCATACTCATTACAAACGCCTTGGGTGTCGTGGCAGTGGGTGTCAGAGGACATCCCCCCCCTTCCACTCCCACCATCATCGGCCGACCTTCGTTGTTGGCGAGAGCCAGCTCCTCCGATGTGATGAAGGGCGTGGAGCGGTCCCCCTCCCAGTCGTATTCATTTGGGTTTTCTTTTTATTTGCTTCAGGTAATCAACATGAGATTAAAGGTTGGAGGCCATTGCAAATCATAGGCTAGATTCAGCTGAAATTATTCAAATGGGTGCTTACAACTTACCACTTCGAATAATATTGTTATGTTTATTTTGACCTGGCCCCATGTTCGCGTGCTGGCACCACATCTATGGCGGTAAAAGGCATATTGATGATACATGATATTTTTTAGACAATATGCAGAATCTTTTCACTTACGAATTAACACGGTGGGCTATTTTTTTGCCAGCACCCCACCCTAGCCTTAATATGGGCAACCGTGTTCCCCTTGGCTGTGATTTGGACTTTGAATTCCTCGTAGGAATTCATAATAATACACTGCTCGTCTTGGGTGAAATACACCGCTCTCGCTCGATTTATTATGCATAAGGGTGAGTCAAATGACGCGATAAACGCCCCTTTTAAGTGAACGCGCGTTGAACCTAAAGAGGAAAACCTGGTTCGACTAATTGAATCTAAAGTGAGCGTCGTGGTACCATTTTTACTCTGATTGCGAGCCAGGTTTCCCCAAGAGAGCCTGGGTATGTTCAGCAAGGTTCGTGGTATACCCCCCCCCAGGTACGCCAACAAAGGAGGCATGATGAAGGCCATTTCGGACTTCGAGCTGGGCCTGGAAACCTGCCCCGACCACCGCAACGCCAAGAAGTACCTGTGCCAGACCCTGGTGGAGCGGGGCAAACAGTGAGTAGCACCGAGGGGCAAACAGTGAGTAGCAGAGAGGGGCACAGACGGGCAGAAATACTAGAAGTATCGACTCGGAGGGGGGGGGGGGGTCTTCGACTGACGCCTTTCATTGAAACTCGTTGCTGGGTTTGAATCGCGACGGGTTTGGAGATGTGAACCCAATAGGTGCGGTCATAGCTCCACGTAGCGGATTGGATCACAGAGCAGCCCCCGGCCCATGCTGAGGAGGGGTGTGTGTGTGTGTGTGTGTGTGTGTGTGTGTGTGTGTGTGTGTGTGTGTGTGTTCCCTCTCCAGGCTCCAGGAGCAGGAGAAGTTTGTGACAGCCGAGGGGCTATACCGGAGGGCGCTGTCGCTCGACGACTCGTACCCCGAAGCGCAAGCAGCCCTGCGAAGGATCACAGACACCATCCAGGTGAGTTGGCCACAACACACGCGCGCCAACGCACGCGCACACACACACACACAGCCTCTTGAAGGCCTAGTGGTTCCCGCCTTTGTTATTGTTTTTCAAAGGCTGGAGTTATTTCCTTTTCTTAATGTCGACTGGCGCGCCTTGTTATAAAAAAGGGTTGGGGTTTCGGATTGCGCGTATGTGAAGAAAAATACAAAAAGGGCGAGCGTATACACCGTATACACCATGTACACACCTGAAGCGGCTGCGGTTTGTAAGACTGATGAAGTGTTTTGGTGTGTGTGTGTGTCTGTGTGTGTCTGTGTGACACTACCTCCTCCTGCTCCTCCTGCTCCTCCTCCCCCTCCTCCCTGGGGACTCTCTGATTCTCTGCTCCAACCTCTACCGCCTCCTGGTGGCGACTGCGTGTGCGGCTGGGCGGCGAACCAACGACTCTGCTCTGGAACGCTGCTGGGAACCACCACGACGACCCCGGTGCAAACGCTGACGGTTACAAATATACCCTCTATGTGGGGGATGTTGGGGTGCTGGGCAATAACAAACACCTGGACCACTGCTGTATCTGTTGGTGTTGGACACCTCTCTGTCTGCCTCGCTCTCTGTCTCTCTCTGTCTGTCTGACTCTCTCTGTCTCTGTCTTCTGTCTCTCTCTGTCTGTCTCGCTCTCTCTGTCTCTCTCTCTCTGTCTCTCGCTCTCTGTCTCTCGCTCTCTGTCTCTGTCTCTACCTCTCTATCTCTCTCCTCTCTGTCTCTCGCTCTCTGTCTCTCCCTCTCTGTCTCTCGCTCTCTGTCTCTCGTCTCTACCTCTCTGTCTCTCTCTCTATCTCTCTGTCTGTCTCTCCCTCTCTGTCTGTCTCTGTCTCTGTCTCTCTATCTCTCTATCTGGCTCTCTCTCTGTGGCTCTCTCTCTCCGTCTGCCTGTCTGCCTGTCTGCCTGTCTGCCTGTCTGCCTGTCTGTCTGTCTGTCTGTCTGTCTGTCTGTCTGTCTGTCTGTCTGTCTGTCTGTCTGTCTGTCTGTCTGTCTGTCTGTCTGTCTGTCTGTCTGTCTCTATCCTCCTTTGGACTCCATGCGGGTGGACCTCGCTCTCGGGATCGACCGGCTTCTGACACGGTAAAATGTTTCCTTTGCATGAGCCTATTTGTCGGTCTGGCTCTCTCTCTGTCTCTCTCTCTGTGTCTGTCTCTCTCTCCTTTTCTCTGTGTCTCTCACTCTCTCGCTGTCTCTCGCTCTGCCTCTCTCTGCCTCTCTCTTGATCCTCCTCTCATTGGAATCCTCTTCCTCCTCTGAATCCTCCTCCTCCTCCTCCTCCTCTCTCATCTGAATGAATGAATGCACGGCCAACTGAACGTTGTGTGCGGGGAACGGCCTGGTTGGTGTGGGTTTCCGTATCGCCACCCGCGTGCGTTCGGTGGTGTACCCCTGGCCCCTCGGCCCTTCTCCCCCCCGTGCGCCTCCAAAGAAATCAATCCGTCTGCGAGAAGAGGCTTCGGCTAAGGAGACAGAGAAAGCTAAGTCTGGAAAGACCAGTGCACAGAAATTGCGTAAGATCTTGAAAGATGAAAAAAGGTGAGTGGGCAAGCGGTCACGAGGAATGGAAGGTAACGACTACTGTTAATTCAAAAGCAATGAACACGGCACAGGTTGTATGTTTCAGAGAAAGTGTAAAAGGTTTATGGTTTGTAATATGACGATAAAGTTAATATCTCAGGTAAAGTAATGCTACATGCACTATAAACAGATCTACATATATGTGCATACTTTGTACTCCTTTTATGTAGTTTTAGTTTTTCTGTGCATCTATGTTGTGAACGTGGACACCGGCCGTCTTCCGGATGAACTCTCATTCCCCGTCTGGTCATCTCCTTCTCTAGGATGAAGAAAAAACGAAAGCGGTCGTCTTCCTCCTCCTCCTCCTCCTCCTCCTCCTCTTCCTCTTCCTCAGAGCGCCCCTCCTTGTCCCCCACCTCGACCACCTCCTCGCGCCGGAGGTCCAAAAAGAGGAGGCGCAAGCGGGGGGGCTCGGAGCGGGGGAGTCGGCGCCACCGCAGGCGCTCCTCCAAAGACGACGGCTCGGGCAGGAGGAAGAGGAGTGAGGAGGAAGAGGAAGAGGAGTACCCAGCGCCCCCCAACACCTCCGCCTCCTTCCTGTACGGGCAGGGCTTCTTGGGGTCGGGCTCTGGGCGGGGGGAGGGCGCTGAGGAGGGCGGGGAGGAGGTGGTTGACGACAGGAGGATCTCTCAGCTCTACTCCTTGTCCGCAGCGTCGGAGGACGAAGGGTCGGAACCTCGGGGGAGCGCCGGGAAGGGGAGGAAGGGGAGGAGCTTCAGCAGCGACGGTAAGGGAGGAAGGAGGAGGAGGAGGAGGAGGAGCAGGAGAGGGAGCAGCAGTGAGAGCAGCGCAGCGAGGGAGCAGGGGAAGGCTAGGAGGAGCCGTGAAGAGGGGAGGAGCAGTGGAGAGGGGAGGGGGAGGAGCAGTGGAGAGGGGAGGGGGAGGAGCCGTGAAGAGGGGAGGGGGAGGAGCAGTGGAGAGGGGAGGAGCAGTGGAGAGGGGAGGAGGGGGGGAGCAGGGGATGGAGGAGGAGGGCAGTGGAGAGGGGAGGGGGGAGGAGCAGTGGAGAGGGGAGGGGGAGGAGCAGTGGAGAGGGGAGGGGGAGGAGCAGTGGAGAGGGGAGGGGGAGGAGCCGGGGGAGGAGCAGTGGAGAGGGGAGGGGGAGGAGCAGTGGAGAGGGGAGGAGGAGGAGGAGCAGGAACACGGTCACAACAGGGAAGGGAGGCGCCGTGGGCCACAGCGGCAGCAGGAGGAGCAGCAGCAGCAGCAGCAGCACAGACGAGGGCAGGAGGCGGCGGAAGGCGTCCACCTCCTCCCTTGAGTCCCAGCGCTCGCAGAAATCGACCGTGGCGGCCGAGCGGCCCCCGGCCCGACGGAGGTCCAGCTCCGGCAGCCTGGGACAGCCGGCCCCGCCCCTCGCGGCCCCGCCCCTCGAGGCCCCGCCCCCCGCGGCACCGCGGAGGACCTCGCTGGACGGCGGCCGGTCCCAGAGCAGGCCGGGGAGGGGGGCGGAGCCCAGGGGAGGGGAGGGCCCCAGAGCACCGGCCCCCTCCACCTCCACCTCCAGCAGCAACGGACAGGGGGGCGCGGCCAGACCCCCGCAGCCCGCAGGAGGGGGCGCCGGCAAGAAGGGGCTTCCTGCAAACCTGATGGACATCTTTAACAAGATCGCCAAGTTTGAGAAGGAGAAAGGAGCCGGGCCGAGGAAGTAGGAGCCGCGTGACGGCGCTCCAGGCCGCGGGGCGTCGTAAAGTGTCAGAGCGAGGACTGTGTTGAAGAGATGTGATGGGAGCCGGAAAACCAGTTACCACGGTGACATGGCGTTGACCTCTAGGTTATGGAATCCAAGCCCGATCAAGAGAATCCCTTTTTGTTGTTCCTTATGTCGTAGTAATCCGTTACGTTTATTTTTTACCATAAAAAGACGGATTTATCAAACCTCCAAGGCCTTATTGTCCATTTCTGCTATCGATAGAGATGCTTTATTGGTGTCATGTGTTGCGTCTCTCCGTCTGCCCACCGTTTCCGTCGGTTACGGGTGGAGATGCTCCCAGAGTGGGGTGGAGGTTGTGTTCTTAACACTGGTACCCACAATGCAGTGTGATTTAGATCCTTGGTCATCTATCGTTAATAAATGGTGTAATGACGGCAGGGCTGGTGTGTTTTTTGTACAAAGGGAAAATTGAGTGCAAACAATACAAAATATCCTCCATTTGATATTTTGTGATATAAAGAGGGACAGGCCAGTGCCTCTCCGACTGATACGAGGTATCAATCCTCCATTTGTTTATGTCCTTACTAGGGATTGACCAATATGGATTTTTTTTTAGGGCTGATACCGATACTTTTTCATCAGCCTTAGCTGATAACCGATACGCCGATACCGATTTCCTTGAGCCGATATTTGGAGCCGATAATTCCCTGGAAATCCAGAGTTCTTGCGAGAGCACAATTTGAATTTGTTCAGCGAGGCACTTTGAGAACGAGCAATATACTCGTGTATATTCTGGGCCTGCCCTGGCCCAGAACATTAATCAATCACATCGATGTATCACTCTAGGGGGGCCAAAAGCTTTGCTGTTTTACCGACCAGGATGCCGCAAGAGTCTTATCTATTGGTTAGCTCCACTGGTCTGGATACGTCACCCCTTTTATTCTTCTGAAATTTTCAAATGCATGCTTGGTGCCGCCCCTCGAGTTGGGCCATTTTCCTAACTTGTTGCCAGACCCTACAGTTTTCTAGATGTGGGTCTGGATTTCCAGGCTAAGCCTCCCTCAATTAACAAAAAAATGACACTGATGATTAAAAAATGTTACAATGTCTCATTTAGAAATCTGTAAATCATGCCGAAGAAAATAATAAAAAAAATATATCGGCCGATATCTAAAAAAAATATCAGTCGATACGATACACGTAAAAAACGTAAATATCGGTCGATCACCAAATGCCAGTCCCAGGCCGTCTGGGTCATAGCCAGGGCCATATACCTTATCAAGGGAGATACTGCTTCTGCTCTCTGAAAATAAACCGAAACCTAACAACATGTGTTGTCCACTGGAGAGTAGATAACTCATGGCAAAATAAAGTTCCACCTTTATGTCTAACGTCACTTTATGGCCCCATACGAGCTGTATATTACGGATCACTGTTCAGTCTTCCTCCACAAACCACTGAGCTGTCAAGGAGAGCCGAGATGAGGTAAGAACTGGCTATTTTGACATTAAATACAATCTTTTGTAATCAGTTAAATCGTTTTTGTATACGGGGAATGGTTTAACCAAACAATTGTTAGTGCTTGGCTTGTTTCTATGAACATCCTTACTGTACCGACAGAGATATATTGTTGTTTCTCATTCTTCTGACAAATATAATAATTGTTAACTTTTTTTATTCAATATTAATTATCTTTAAATCGCTTTAAATAAAAGCACCTGCTAAATGCCCTAAATGTACATTTAAATGTATTCAACATCAGCAAGATGGTTTATAGCACAATTAAATAGGACCAATTAAAAATGTAAACATAAATAATGCATGCAAAATAAAATCCTGGTTCCTTATGAAACATGACCTTGAAGCTCAAACTTCTTTGTCTTTAATTGGCCCTTCAGTGCGGTTCACAAGTCCCTGGAGGGCCCGACTGGACACCTTAGAGTGCCACTTCACGTGGAACCTGAACAGCCACAGAAACCACCTTTTCCGTCTCCGAGACATACTGGAGGACATTAGCGCAGAGGACGGCAACCTCTGGCTGGGACACATCTTCAACCTGCAGGCCCACGTCCACTTCCTCCTGGCCTCTGAAGGGGAGGCCCCAGGCTCCACCATGAGCGACGCGCTGTGCTGCTTCGGCCAGGGCAGGGGAGGCCTTCCGGGCGATGAGGAACACCGTGGCGGACGAGGGTCCCTGGCTGCTGGTCAACTACGGCAACCTGGCCTGGCTGCACTACCACCGGGACGAGTGGTCTGAGAGCGTCGCGTACTTGGGCAAGGTGGAGGCACTGCTGCGAGAATACCCGTCTCCGATACAGGGGCAACCCCATCAGGAGGTCCTGGCCGAGAAAGCATGGACCCTCATGAACTTCGGCAAGGACGGTAAACGCAGTGCGGTGGAGCTCTTCAAGAAAGCCATCGAGGTGGAACCAGCATGCCCCGTGGAGTGGACCACCAGCCACGCATTGGCCTTGGCAATTTCTTCGCCAGATGACTCGTCACCAGAGCAGAAGGCGGACGTCTTGGAGACCCTGAGACGCGCCGTTGAAGGTGATCCAGACAACTTGTACATTGCTGTGGTGTACCTTGGGAGACGCGCTATGACTGACAGCAGAGAGATCGCAGAGCAAGCCCGTGAGCTGACCAAGGAGGTGCTGAAAAGGTCCCAGACCAGCTACAGCGGGATCCGACCCTTGCTGAAAGTCTACATACAGCACGTGTCCCTGGATGAGGCCATCGACGTGGCGTACGAGGCTCTAAAGATGCATCCGACCAAACGGCATCTCAAATACGGCCTGGCGAACTGCTTAAAGTTGAAGATCTTCTCAGACAGGGACAGTCCCTTGATCGAGGACCTGAGGGGACAAGCCATCGGTCTCTTTGAGGAGCTGTGCAGCCTGTATCCTCATTCTTTCCAATTAGGGAAGATCACCCTGGCGACTTTATACGCACAGTCAAGCAATCATGGCAACATGGAGGCTGACAAGGTATTTAGGAATTTGTTAGAAATTGATTTAGAGCCATACCAGCGGCAAATACTTTATAACAAATATGCAAAATTCCTCAACTTCAGTCTTCATGACCGACAGGGGTCAATAGAGTATCACATGAAGGCAGCAGGAATACTGCAGTCGTCCGGGATTCAGAGAAATAGCGTACAAATTCTGACCCAGATTAAGAATAGAAGGATGAACCGAATGTGTGGAGTGATAGAGGACTTTCTGGCCCAACTAACCTTGTAGCTTAGCACACAATAAAAAGAAAATCACATGTTACCTAATTAGACAAAATCCTTTATTTATTAAATATGGCACCAACTTTCAGATGTCTTTCAGTGTTGAAATCTGCCATACAATGAAAGAATGGTTACAAAGCGCACATTTTGTAATCACCAATGACTAAGTTATTTTTAATTTTTGTAAAAGGGGAACTATAAATAGGAGTTTTATTTAAGACTTAAAAAAATAGAAATAGGCGAATGAATATTCGTATTGCCTCTTATCTCAATCGTTTTTATGTTTTCAAAAAGTTATGTTGTCCAGAGGCCAGGGGAGGAGTGCACTGAACTGGGTGTGGATCCTCCTCCTCCACTCACCATTGGCTATCTGGTCAAAGTTCATTACAAACGTGACACGTTTTGGAATGGCATTTTCCGCTTTTATTTTGTCTCAATAAGAATGAAAAAAGAGACAGAACACGCTAAATTAAAATAATACGTAGAAAGACAGAATGGACTAGTCGTTTCTTCTTCGGCTCTTCTTGTGACTTTTCTTTGAACTGCTGGTATGAAAAACAGAGGTTGGATTTCATCATTTAATCAATGTTACGATTTGGGCTTTTTGTTGATTGCTTATTAAGATGTTATTGCTGAGAAATAAACAGGGATGAATAAACAAAAACAGTGGTATCCTAATTCTTCTGATTATTTTTTCATATATACTGTATACATACATACATACATACATACATACATACATACATACACACACACACACACACACACACACACACACACACACACACACACACACACACACACACACACACACACACACACATACATACATACATACATACATACTACAAATTCAGACTGCTCAGTTTAGCCTCACCTCTCTGGAGACTTGGAGTGACTGCGATGTCTGTGACTTCTGTGGTGACCTGGTGAATACATTAAGATGATTGACATTCGTTATATTGCAGTGTATATGGTCGAGTAGGGTCGATTCATCTGTGTCCTTAAGACATCAATACAAAGGGGGTTTTATATTAACTTGATGAAAGCACTTGTATAAGCACCAATGTACATTATAAAATGTGTTAAAACAATAAGGTGTAGGCCTATAATAATACTTTGTCGACCGTCTAGGTCTGGTGTAACTTAAATGTACACCCAGAGATTTGAACGCGCTCTATGCCTGTGGTGGCAAAAGGAAGTATTTATTGTTATACTCATGCAGGTTCAGCTAATTTACTTGAGGACAACTCAAGGGTCACGGCTCAGCTAGAGTTTACTTGAGGACAACTCACGTTACTTACAGCTAGCTTCATGTGATGTCACAAGTTGGTGAATAGAAGTTGGCCAAGAACAAATGATTCCATATTAGACAGCTGCAGATATGAAAAAAAAAACACCTAACTACAAAGTAATTCTAACAAAAAGTTTCTCATCTGTTTTTTTGTAGTATTAGGTGTCCTCAATAACATACTAAAAGTTTACCAAAGTTTGACCACTAGAAAGCGTCCAAGATGGGCAGGAAGCCCTTAAAATGCCCTAACTCCTTCATTATTTGACCTAGCCAAGTAATCTTGGTGTCTAACCCCATGTTTTCTACGAATCCATTGGACTTGTCTAAATTGCATGATGAGCAAAAGGTCAAAAACCAGCCGGCTGTGGGTAAACTATCAGAAGATGCTGCAGGCAGCCCGAGCTCTGATCAAAGCAGATCGTACAGGATCTTGGAACCAGGTTCCTTTTTAATTTTTGTAAAAGGGGAACTATAAATAGGAGTTTTATTTAAGACTGAAAAAAATACAATTAGGCGAATGAATATTCGTATTGCCTCTTATCAATTGTTTTTATGTTTTCAAAAAGTTATACCGTCCAAAGGCCAGGGGAGTAGTACATGGACTGAACTGGGTGTGGCTCCTCCTCCTCCACTCACCATTGGCTATCTGGTCAAAGTTCCCTACAAACGTGACACGTTTTGGAATGGCATTTTCCGCTTTTATTTTGAAGTCTCAATAAGAATGAAAAAAGAGACAGAACACGCTAAATTAAAATAATACGTTGAAAGACAGAAAGACATGTTGTTGCTGAGAAATGAACAGCGATGAATAAACAAAAACAGTGGTATCCTGATTTTTCAGATTATTTTTTCATATATGTATGTATATATATATACAGTCTATCTACACACATGTGTATACATACATACAGACAGTACATACATACATATCACACAATTATTTTATGCATACAGCAAATTCAGACTGCTCAGTTTAGCCTCATTTCTCTTGATACTTGGATTGACTGCGATGTCTCCAAAAATTGTTACCGCCAACACATTTGTTACCCCAGAACGTCTGCCTCCAACTGAGTCCTCAACCAAATATCACTGCCAAAGAGTGAACTTCCAGATCATGGTGTGTATTGGAAAGGAAGTTGACATGAACACAGTCTATTGGGGATGGAAAAAGGTGCAGAACCAGTTCCTGCCAGTTATGACCAATAAGACTGCTGCCCCAGAAGGCCTCCTGAAGATGATGCACTGTAATTTGCACAACTGCCTGCCGAACACAACAGGGCAGGTGCAGGCATATGGACTACCATGTATTCCTCCTTGTGGACCATGTCAAGTTGTGAATTGTGAGAATAACTATAATCAACCACAATCCCACGGTAAAGTCTATGACACCAGTCTTGGGGTTGTAATTTGTAGATGGTCCCTAAGAGAGATAGAAGGACGGGGGAGGAGCAGGGGGAGGAGCAGTGGAGAGGGGAGGAGGAGGAGGAGCAGGAACACGGTCACAACAGGGAAGGGAGGCGCCGTGGGCCACAGCGGCAGCAGGAGGAGCAGCAGCAGCAGCAGCAGCACAGACGAGGGCAGGAGGAGGAGGAAGGCGTCCACCTCCTCTCTCGAGTCCCAGCGCTCGCGGAAATCGACCGTGGCGGCCGAGCGGCCCCCGGCCCGTCGGAGGTCCAGCTCCGGCAGCCTGGGACAGCCGGCCCCGCCCCTCGCGGCCCCGCCCCTCGAGGCCCCGCCCCCGCGGCCCCGCCCGCGGCACCGCGGAGGACCTCGCTGGACGGCAGCCGGTCCCAGAGCAGGCCGGGGAGGGGGGCGGAGCCCAGGGGAGGGGAGGGCCCCAGAGCACCGGCCCCCTCCACCTCCACCTCCAGCAGCAACGGACAGGGGGGCGCGGCCAGACCCCCGCAGCCCGCAGGAGGGGGCGCCGGCAAGAAGGGGCTTCCTGCAAACCTGATGGACATCTTTAACAAGATCGCCAAGTTTGAGAAGGAGAAAGGAGCCGGGCCGAGGAAGTAGGAGCCGCGTGATGGCGCTCCAGGCCGCGGGGCGTCGTAAAGTGTCAGAGCGAGGACTGTGTTGAAGAGATGTGATGGGAGCCGGAAAACCAGTTACCACGGTGACATGGCGTTGACCTCTAGGTTATGGAATCCAAGCCCGATCAAGAGAATCCCTTTTTGTTGTTCCTTATGTCGTAGTAATCCGTTACGTTTATTTTTTACCATAAAAAGACGGATTTATCGAACCTCCAAGGCCTCCAGTTGTCCACTGGAGAGTAGATAACTCATGGCAAAATAAAGTTTGACCTTTATGTCTAACGTCACTTTATGGCCCCATATAAGTTACATATTACGGATCACTGTTCAGTCTTCCTCCACAAACCACTGAGCTGTCAAGGAGAGCCGAGATGAGGTAAGAACTGGCTATTTTGACATTAAATACAATCATTTATAATCAGTTATATCTTTGCTGTATAGGGGGAATGGGTTAACCAAACAATTGTTAGTGCTTGGCTTGTTTCTATGAACATCCTTACTGTACCGACAGAGATATATTGTTGTTTCTCATTCTTCTGACAAATATACTAATTGTTAATATTTTTATTCAATATTAATTATCTTTAAATCGCTTTAAATAAAAGCACCTGCTAAATGCCCTAAATTTACATTTAAATGTATTCAACATCAGCAAGATGGTTTATAGCACAATTAAATAGGACCAATTAAAAATGTAAACATAAATAATGCATGCAAAATAAAATCCTGGTTCCTTATGAAACATGACCTTAAAGCTCAAACTTCTTTGTCTTTAATTGGCCCTTCAGTGCGGTTCCAAGTCCCCCGACCCTGAGGGCCCGACTGGACACCTTAGAGTGCCACTTCACGTGGAACCTGAACAGCCACAGAAACCACCTTTTCCGTCTCAGGGACAAACTGGAAGACATCGGCACCGAGGACGGCAACCTCTGGCTGGGACACATCTTCAACCTGCAAGGCCCACGTCCACTTCCTCCTGGCCTCTGAAGAGGAGGCCCCAGGCTCCACCATGAGCGAAGCGCTGCGCTGCTTCGGCCAGGCAGGGGAGGCCTTCCGGCAGGTGAGGAACACCGTGGCGGACGAGGGTCCCTGGCTGCTGGTCAACTACGGCAACCTGGCCTGGCTGCACTTCCACCGGAACGAGTCGTCCGAGAGCGTCGCGTACTTGGGCAAGGTGGAGGCACTGCTGCGGGAATACCCGTCTCCGATACAGGGGCAACCCCATCAGGAGGTCCTGGCCGAGAAAGCATGGACCCTCATGAACTTCGGCAAGGACCGCAATCGCAGAGCCGTGGAGCTCTTCAGGAAAGCCATCGAGGTGGAACCAGCATGCCCCGTGGAGTGGACCACCAGCCACGCGTTGGCCTTGGCGATTTCTTCGCCAGACGACTCGTCACCAGAGCAGGAGGCAGATGTCTTGGAGACCCTGAGACGCGCCGTTGAAGGCGATCCAGACAACTTGTACATTGCTGTGGTGTACCTTGGGAGACGCGCTATGACTGACAGCAGAGGGATCGCAGAGCAAGCCCGTGAGCTGACCAAGGAGGTGCTGAAAAGGTCCCAGACCAGCTACAGCGGTATCCGACCCTTGCTGAGAGTCTACAGACAGCACGTGTCCCTGGATGAGGCCATCGACGTGGCGAACGAGGCTCTAGAGAGGCATCCGACCAAAAGGCATCTCAAATTCGGCCTGGCGAACTGCTTCAAGTGGAAGATCTTCTCAGACGGGGACAGTCCCTTGATCGAGGGCCTGAGGAGACGAGCCATCTGTCTCTTTGAGGAGCTGTGCAGCCTGTATCCTCATTCTTTCCTATTAGAGAAGATCACCCTGGCGAGTTTATACTCACAGTCAAGCAATCATGGCAACATGGAGGCTGACAAGATATATAAGGAGTTGTTGGAAATTGATTTAGAGCTAGCCCAGCGGCAAATACTTTATAACAAATATGCAAAATTCCTCAACTTCAGTCTTCAAGACCGACAGGGGTCAATAGAGTATCACATGAAGGCAGCAGGAATACTGCATTCGTCCGGGTTTCAGAGAAATAGCGTACACATTCTGACCCAGATTAAGAATAGAAGGATGAACCGAATGTGTGGAGTGATAGAGGACTTTCTGGCCCAACTAACCTTGTAGCTTAGCACACAACAAAAAGAAAATCACATGTTACCGAATTAGACAAAATCCTTTATTTATTAAATATGGAACCAACTTTCAGATGTCTTTCAGTGTTGAAATCCACCATGCAATGAAAGAATGGTTACAAAGCACATACTTTGTAATCACACCGACTATATTATTTTTATACAAGGGGAAGTATAAATAGGAGTTTTATTTAAGACTAAAAATAATACTATTTGGCGAATGATTATTCATATTCACTCTTATCTAAATTTTTTTTATCATTTGTGTTATCACAAAGTTATCATACCCTCCAAAGGCCAGGGGAGTAGTACATGGACTGAACTGGGTGTGGATCCCCCTCCTCCACTCACCATTGGCTATCTGGTCAAAGTTCCTTACAAACGTGACACGTTTTGGAATGGCATTTTCCGCTTTTATTTTGAAGTCTCAATAAGAATGAAAAAAGACACAGAACACGCTAAATTAAAATAATACGTAGAAAGACAGAATGGACTAGTCGTTTCCTCTTCGGCTCTTCTTGTGACTTTTCTTTGAACTCCTGGTATGAAAAACAGAGCTTTTTGTTGGTTTCTTATTCAGACATGTTTATTGCAGAGAAATAAATGTGATGAATAAACAATCCTGATTATATCCTGTGGTATCCTGATTCTTCGGAATAATATTTCATATATATACACAAATATCACACACACACACACACAATTATTTTATGCATACAGCAAATTCAGACTGCTCAGTTTAGCCTCACCTCTCTGGAGACTTGGAGTGACTGCGATGTCTGTGACTTCTGTGGTGACCTGGTGAAAACATTAAGATGAGTGACATTCTTTATATTGCAGTTTACAGAAAAACAGTGAACTAGAACTCATTGGAGAGCTTGAGAGAAAGACATTTTTCTAAAATGTGTCTGAAATTAGGGTCACTCAATCCAATTCAATCTGTATAGCCCTTAATCACAGGTACAGTCTCAAAGGGCTTTACAGGCCATATATCCTCACAACCCCCAGACCCAAAACCCCCAGAGGGCAAGAACCAAAAACTCCTGTAATTAGCAAGAAGGAAATCTTGAGGAGAAAGGCAGACTGGGGGATCCCTCTTTCCAGGCAAGGTTAGCAGTGCGATGGGTGCCATAATTGACATACATACAAGCAAACATTTTTAGGAAAACCTCCTTTCAATTTTTTTTCTTACACACTTTATATGTCTGAATACTAGGGGTGTGAACGGTTACAATAAATTCTGAACGGTGACACAACCCTTTTTTTTTTTTCGTGTACACGGTTAACAGTTTTAATTAATGATTTTTGATTTATTTTTAAAGTGGACCGCAGTCGCGCTATAGGGGGATTATTTGCTTTAACAACACGGCGGATGCGCGAGCAGAATGATCGCAAAAAAGAAAATTTGTTTGACCGGTTGCCATGGTTATCTCTGTGTGGTTCATTTGCAGTTGCGGTGTTAATTAGGATGTTGTCAGCTTACTGTTTCATTAAACTGTAATCAGAAAACGCAGTTATATGCTATAGACCCTATAGTATCTGTGGCATAAAGGCTGGGACGAATTTCAAATTATAAATATGTAAACTTTATGTTGAAAGTATAGACCGTCGCGATTCCCATTCAAACAATGGGAATGCGCGGTGATTTATTATTTTTTTTACGGTTTTCGTTGACCGATTTTTCCTAAACGGTTATGATTTACTAACCGGTTACACGTGTACCCACACCCCTACTGAATACCGACGGCAGCAAGGGCTTTTAATAAAACAGTACACACACACACACACACACACACACACACACACACACACACACACACACACACACACACACACACACACACACACACACACACACACACACACACACACACACACACACACACACACCTTACAAAGTATACATATTTATGACCATAAATGACATGGTATGCGTCACCCTATTTGTAGTGACTGTAGGGCAACACAGCTAACGATCAGGTTGTAACCTGTACTAGCAGCATTAGTCCACAGTATTCCCCGTCAGGAGGAGGGACCCTACCAGGGGATTTGGAGCGGTGACGGCGGTCCCGGGACCGGCTCCGGTGCCTCCGGGGGCTCTTGCTGCGGTGTTCCCTGCGTTCTCTCCTCGGGGATGGGCTGGAGGGGACAAGAGACGAGAGCCAATCAACAAACGCACACCACCACTCGCGACCAACAGTCGCACAACGGCCACGGGGGAATAGTGTGCGCACAAAGCATCAACAATACGGCCGCGCCGTCACAGTCGATGACATCTGGAGTTGGGCGATGGCGTACCTTCTCCTCTTGGGGGACCGGCTCCTCCTGGAGAAGGAGGAAGGAGGAAAGAGGGCCATTTTTGGTTGAGTTTCAGGACGATGACAAGACGGAACAAAATGGAATCAAGCATTTATAAAAGAAAAAGAAAAAGGAGGCTGACCGTCTGGGGGAGCGACTGCGCCGGTAGCGCGGTGAGGGGGAGCGGCGGGGCCTGTCGTTGTCACGGTAACTCCGTCTGTGAGCCTCAGGGGTGGGTATCCTCTCCGGCTGAAGAGGGGAGAAGGTGATGAGGACTAGCGAGAGGACTATGGAAGCTGCGAGGCGTTTCAAAGGCAGCCTCGTAAACGGCTTTAAAACAACCGTCCAAGGGGAACGTTCACTTAACACCACGATATCATGTGGAAATTGTTCTGAGACTTGGGGCTGGCAGCGTTGCCCAAAGGAGCGGCATGAGGGACGGGGAAAGAGGGCACTTCACGTCTAGCCTGCAGACCACCGGAAGTCGAAGTCACGTGACCGTCGTCGAGTTACCTTTTCCTCCTCCTCGTCTTCCTCGTCGCTGCTCTCCACCTCGTCCAGGTCTTCCTCCAGGGCACTGATGCGCGTGTCCAAGAGTTCGGCCTCCTCAAGGACTTGCCGTTTCTGCACACACATACACACACACACAGTTAAAAAACGTTATACTTTTTAAGAGCCTGCCTTTGTTCTGTCCGTGTCCATACACACACACACACACACACACACACACAGTTAAAAAATCGTTATACTTTATAAGAGCTTGCCTTCGTTCTGTCTGTGTCCGTACACACACACACACACACACACACACACACACACACACACACACACACACACACACACACACACACACACACACACACACACACACACACACACACACACACACACACACACACAGATGTACGCTACTAGAGACATGGCGCCCACATACCTGCAGCCTGGGCAGGATGATGTCACACATCCTCTCCGCGTGAAGGAGTTCGTCGATGAACTCGTCCACGTGCATCACCTCAAACTCTGTAACAGAACGAGGGGCCCGTTATATTGTGACGCGTCAGGCCAGTGGACCAATCAAATGTCTTCGTTCCAGATTCAAGTCGAACAAACAAAGTACATTCATCATTGGGGTGAGAGTTGGGGAGGCAACACGATGAACGGCAAACCCTTCGTCAATGTTGTACTTGATGAGACCTTTACTCAATGCAAGCACTGCGTTATCAAACCAATTAAACAATACATTCATCCTTAAATGGTCTGCGTACAAACAATATTCACTAACCTCCATTCCGGTTCTGACTCTTGATTTTCCTGTAGTCGTTGTATAGAGGCTCCAGGTATTTGTAACAATCCACCGAGGTGCCCGTCAGCCTCATGTACATGGCTCCAAGCAGGCGGACGTATCTAGGAGAAATAACACGTACAGAAATGACTTTGACCCCTTTGTAAAGCGGTTAAAGTGTCCAGCGTGGTCTCGTCCCCAACAGTGTGTGACTCCACAGCTGCTTGTGTACTCAAAACAACACTAGTTCCTCTACATAATGGACCGGCATTGCGTCCAACATACTTGAAATCCTCGTTCTTGATGAACTCCACGATGATGTCTTTCTCGGGTTGGATCTGCAGCATCTTCAGCGTGAGGCAGAGGAAGGGGGTGGGTTTGATGTTCCCTCCGTAAACCCCTCCGACGAACTTCAGCTCCATGGCCTTGTCCACCACCAGCTCGGCTGAGGAGAAGGAGAGGAGACACGGGGTTTATTCTCTTGTAGCTTATTCCAAACTCCCATATTATATTTCTCCTTAGGTCTTACCTCCTCTTTTGGGATCCACCAGTTAGCTCATAAGGCTAACTAACCAGTGGACCGTCCACCCACCCCCCACACACACACACACCACTCACCGGTCAGGCCGAAGCACTCCTCCTTCCAGTACTTGGACTCGTAGATCCGAGTCCTGATGATCTTCTCCACCAGATACTGAGGGTTGGTGCCATGGATGCTGTTGGCGTCTTTCACGGTCCTGTTAGCCATGGCAGCCGATCGTGTGCGGGTTCCGCTGAAAGAAACAACCCCCCCCGCCTGTGCTACGATGTATTTCCGGGTCTTCAACGTTTACTTCCGGTTGAGTCGGAGGCGGCCCTGATTGGTCCAGCACTCCATATGACGGAAATGACGCAGTTTTCGCGGGAACCGTGGTATCTGAAGTCCACGTCGAGTCGAGGTTTAGTTTGAAAGAACGCGGGTACGTCTCCGAGCCTCGTAATCCTCTTAAACAAGTGTAGTTATTCGCTTTATCAGTCTTCTGTTTGGCATTTTTTTAAGCAAGTTAAGATGGTCAGGTACTTGACCAGAAACAGGCTGCGACGGTTCTACAAGTGGGGCGGCTCGCCCGTGAGCCACGATAGGAAGTTAAAGACCGACGAATATGAGTGAGTAGCGACAACAAGCCGTTTTCCGGTTGTACTTGCATCATAGTCAATCTTTCTTTGAACGATTCAGTTGAACTTCACTGACAAATGTCCATTTGTGTTTTTGTTTCTTTTGTATCTGAAGCTCATTGCACATCAGCCTGGAGGATTTGCCCCGGACCACCGTGATCACCAACGGGCAGTACATCCTGATAGAAGGCGTGGATGACGACCACCCCTACGTGGCAAAGGTCACGAAGCTCATCGGTAGGAGACGACACAAGGCACACGTGTGGTTCCTTCTGACTGTAGCAAGGCCATATCAGCCTATCAACCCTAAAAACGTGGTTATTTTCAGTGCAAATCATTTAAAAAATGCAAAAAGCATCAAAATTCCTGACCATAACGGGTTACTCTTTACTTCCTCAGAGAGTGACAAGAAGAAGAAGGCTCAGGTTCAGTGGTTTGCCCGTGTGGGCGAAGTCCCCCCAAACAAGTTGAAGCTGCTGGGCAGGGAGCCGCACCCGCAGGAGATCTTCTACTACGAGGGCCCCACCTGTGAGGACGAGATCGACGTGGAGTCCATCCTCAACACCGTGCAGGTGAGGAAGTGGGGCTGGGGCATATAAGCGGGGCCTCTGCCTTTTACATCAGTCAACCCTCTCTCTATTGGACGGGTTTACTATATGACTGAAGTCCCGAAATGCTTTAAAGCATTTCAAAGGTTCTGAGAACCTTTTCTACTAGTGTTCTCCCTTTTTGTACCCCCTTCACTGACACAAAACGGAAGCTTTCAGAAGTGACCCTTAAAGATAGTTGGCTATTTTTTCTTTCTTTTCTGGATAACCCCTGCAGTACTCCACAAAGTACCCCCCAATTGAGAACAAGTGCTCTAAAGCATCAATTGAGTTTCGTCTGATCCGTAATGGAATCCGTCCTTGGTGTTGGTTTTCATTGCTTTCCAAAAAAAAACATTAAAATAAGTCAAAGTGGGTCAGCTGCTTCCATTCTTGGGCTTTACGTGGACAGCTATGGCTTTGTCTTTTTAAAATATGAAGTCTCTGTGATCTGACTCACAGCAGCTGTCGCCACTGTTGCCTCACAGATTTAGTTCTTCACGCTGCTGTCCTCCGGTTTCATCCAACACCAAGCATGCGTGTGCCTGCCACTGCCGTTGTGCAAGGCACTGGCCGTAGACCTGGAGTGGGTCCCCAGCCACCCACTGCTCCTAGAGATCGGTTAACCGCAGGGATCGCATTTAGTTGTACAATACCGTCACTGGTGCAATGGTAAAGCTGAATCTAGGTAGCGGTAGCGTTGTCAGTTTGGGACGCCCCATCGTGAACAGCCTAAATCTCTCCGTTCAAAATGATTGCAGGGAAGAGGGAGCTACATATCCTAGCCCTGGCCATCGTGCGCTAACACGCTCCTCTGCCTCCTCCTCTTCCTCTTCCTCCTTTTCCTCCTCCTCTTCTTCCTCCTCCTCCTCCTCCTCCTCCTCCTCCTTCTTCTTCTTCTTCTTCTTCTTCTTCTTCTTCTTCTTCTTCTTCTTCTTCTTCTCTTCTTCTTCTTCTTCTTCTTCTTCTTCTTCTTCTTCTTCCTTCTTCCTCTCTTCTTCTTCTCGGCAGGTAAAGTTCATTCCAGCGGGGGCGCCGTTCCCCGACGTCGACCGACAGGAAGTGCTGTACGTGAAGCTCTCCTGGAACACCAAGGTCTTCAAGGTCGTGACGCCCGAGCAGATCGTCCCCCGCCGCCCGCCGGCCGCCTCCGTGCCCCCCGCCCTCCGCCGCCTCCGTCCCGCCCTCCCCCCCTCGCCGCCCTGCTCCCCCGCCCTGGCGGCGACCCCCCGGTCGAGGGTGCCCTCCCGGCGGGCCCTGCCCACGCCGGACCCCATGGTCATGAACCGGGCGGCCGCCGCGGGCGGGCACGGTGTCCGGGGCACGGCGAGCGCCGGGAAGATGGTGGCGGCGGAGGCGGAGTCGATGCACTCGGCCTCCAAGATTTCCGGCCTCCAAGTGCCTGAGCGGCAAGAGGAGGTCCTGCGTCGCGCGGACCCCCGGCGTGCGCAAGAAGCTGGAGCTCAGCAGTGAGTTGTTTCAGCCGGGGGCATGAGGCTGTCATTTACGTTTAAATTACATTCAGGGCCTCAAGAGAAGTTAAGGAGATGATTGGAGCCGTGAGGTTTTATGATGGTATAATATGGGAGTCTGGAGTGAACTGTAAGAGCGCCTTCTTCTTACATTTAGCAGGGCGTAGTACAACCAATCATACACACAATCACACGTCGACGGCAGAGTCAACCATGCCAGGTGCCAGCCACGTCGTCGGCCGGAAAGGTCAGGGTTTAGAGGTGTCCCCGCTCACAGCCATTGAAAGGACGGGGAAGTGCCAAGGAGGAAATCGTGGTGAAATGAATTGTCGCTTATTTAGACCTCGTCACTCCCACCAGGTCCTAGGAAGAGCCTGATGGACGAGGACGAGGGCCTCTGCCAGCTCCTGGACCAGGACCTGGACCAGGACGTGCTGGCGGTCCAGCGCTCGGCCACGACCCTGACCCGCCTCATGTCCCAGCCCTGCGGCCTGACCCCCGTCAGGAAGACCCAGAGGGCCGCTGGGTCCTGGGGCTCCCAGAGCATGAAGCCGGTCCTGAGCTACGTCAGCCTGGGGGGGGACAGCTCGCCGGAGGCCGCTCTGCAGGACTCTGACAGGTGAGCGTGGGGGGGCCGTCCGTCAGGGGCCAGGGGCCTGGGTTTAGGAGTGGGGGGGCACCCATCAGGGGCCTGGGTTTAGGAGTGGGGGGGCACCCATCAGGGGCCTGGGTTTAGGAGTGGGGGGGCACCCATCAGGGGCCTGGGTTTAGGAGTGGGGGGGCACCCATCAGGGGCCTGGGTTTAGGAGTGGGGGGGCACCCATCAGGGGCCTGGGTTTAGGAGTGGGGGGGCCCCCATCAGGGGCCTGGGTTTAGGAGTGGGGGGGCACCCATCAGGGGCCTGGGCTTAGGAGTCCTATTAGTATAGTGCTGTTCCTTCTGCTGGTCAACATGCTACCGTTTTATTTAATGCAGTTAATGAGGACGACTCTAACAATTCATCCTACACTGACGGATTTGAAGTCGTTTCCTTCGGTGTGTTAGTTTGTTTTTGTCCAGAAAATCCTTGTTTACCTTTTCTTATTTTTAATAACCACAATACGTTGATTTTTCCGAAACATGCTCTTTGTGGCAAACGTTCAGACTTAAAAGTAGAGGTTCTAGCATTGTGTAGCATCTGATCCTAGCTATCACTGTTGTGTACGGGGAATGGGTTAACCTAGTGATTGCTAGTGCTTGGCACCTGGTTCTGTGAACATCTTTACTGTCGGGCATCTTTTCTGCCAAATGTACTTATTGTAAGTCGCTTTGGATAAAAAGCGTCTGTTAAATGTAAATCCAAATATGGCTGGCTCCTCCTATAATCCGCCTCCGTGTTGAGAGTCACTGCGGCCTCTTCCAGGGAGCTGTGTGGCGTGGCGTCCCTGGAGGACGAGGTGTTTGACATGGGGCTGACCCTGACTCCCAGGAGACAGGCCACCCCCAGGAGAAACTATGCCACCAGGGGGCAGAAGTGAGTCGGCCCCACTCCCTAGCCTTGGTGGTGGCGGGTGCTCACGTTTTCGCTAGCACCGATCACGACCCGGTTTCATGATATGATGTCACGGGGAAAACATGAGCAGTGGACGGTTGAACGACAGAGGCTTCCTTAGAGCTTTATTATTTATAGGAATAACCCCCCCATTTCATATCGCACGTTAAAGAAACGTTTCATTGCCTGATTTTATTTGGCACCTTCAAATCTTGGTCAGACTATGTCCAAAAGCGAGGTTCACTTTTATTGAACCGTTCAACTGAGTTCTCCTGTTTTTTGCCCTTTTTATCCTAGTCGATCTCACAATTTCCAAACACACTAGAGGTTTGCGGGGTGCACGTGTGGGGTGTTGTGTTCACGATGGGGGTATCTTTCTGGGGGGGGTCCCTCAAACCCTTAGTGGATGCAGACAGGAGGTTCACCCATGGAGACGACGGCTGGTGTGTTTACCTGGCACCTGGTGTCAAGAGAGAACCGAGGAGTTTGATGGCACATGTATTCATACACAATATATCTTATCTCTGTAACGTCACCTGACCCTGCCTTCGGTTGTTCTCCGTCATAAGAGCGTCCACACCTTCCAGGAGGGCAGAACGGGCCGCCAAGGAACACTCTCTTGGGGTGCTGTAAGTACCTGCATCACAACTACTTCTATAATACAAAGCAAACACGTAAACCGTTTAAAAGTCCCATTAATGCCGGTAGCTTCTCCTTTTTCAAATGGTCTTTTACTTTGAAAAAAGGATCAGTTTCCGTCATTTTCTCTGCCGTTGAGTTTTCCTTGTGTTTTGAACACGGATCTGAATGAGTGAGGTGGTCCGAGTGCCTGGCCTCACTAACGCCGCCCCCCCTGCTGGCCGTTCGTCCACAGAGCGGAGGAGAACGAGAACTCGCCGATGGAGCCCTCAGTCCCCACCCCGCGGACCTCCGGGAGGAAGTCCGCCCAGCTGGTGTCCTCTCGGATCCGGAAGCAGCTGTGAGTGTCTCCGTTGTGGCTCAGGGGGTGGAGCGGCCTGGCTGGTCGCTGAAGGGTTGCTGGTTCGATCCCCGGCTCCTCCCAGCGGAGTTCCGTTTTGTTTTTTTAGGGGTGTAGGCGGGGACGTCCCATGTTTTTTTTGTTGTGTTTTTTTTTTTTCCTTCAGGCTTTCGTCCCTGTGTATGTTGGCGTCTTTTCCTTCTTGGGAACGCCCGGCTCTGATCTGTGAGCGTTTTTTCCCTCCAGGAATCTACTGGACGACGTTCACTCCGACGGAGACGACGACGACGACAACGAGTTCCTCCCGTCCGTCAAGGAGCTCCGGAGCAGCAGCGACGAGGAGCAGGAGGAGGAGGAGGAGGAAGAGGAGGAGGAGTTCTGCGGGAGGTTGGACAGCGACGAAGAAATCGTCGCCAAGAAGAGCAAACGCGGAGCGGCGGCCCCTCGAACCCCCCGCTCCGCACAGAAGACCCGCGCTTCCACACGCACGCCACGCAAAACACCCGTGAAGAAGGTACGTTCTCTCTCTTTCTCCCACTACAGATTTATGGGGGCTCAGTCCTTCTCTAAATATTTGCCTTTCCTTTCCTTTCCTTTTACTGTGGGAGATTGATGGTCTTTGAGGTGGTGGAGGCAGTGTGTGTGTGTGTGTGTGTGTGTGTGTGGGGGTCTGTGTGTGTGTTACGGATAGGTAAAGATGCCTGTTGAGGGCCAATGTAGGGGCCCCCAGTAGTAGCTGCACATGGCTACCACTGAACGCTCTGCTCGCTAGAAATGCACATTTGAATCACCGCAACTCTGGCCGAGCACCGGGGTGAGGAAGGAGTCTGTCCGATATTATTGTTTTTTATCGTATGGTGTTGTCCGGCCGAGCCGATATCGGTCAAATCAATAAACTAAAACGTGTAAATGCTCACACCCGGGCGGGCGGGGCCGGCCACTTCCTTTCAGGGGCCACTTCCTGTCGGGGGGGGGGGGGGGGGGGGGGGGACTTCCTCTGTGCCTTGGGGTTCGGATGGAGGGCAGAAGCAGTGCATGAGGGATGCTGGGAATCAAACCTAACTCATTGCTATTGTGATCCATAGGCCACGCCCACGACGCCACGCACCCCTCGCCATGCCACGCCCAGTATCCCGAGCCGCTCCCTGCCGGCCAGACAGCCCGGGAGCGCCCTGGAGGAGGCGCGGGCCCGGTAAGGAGTGTGTGTGTGTGTGTGTGTCCGTGGTCTTTGTTTGTGTCTTGTGTGTCAAGGCCCTTGCTGATGCATTATAAAGTCGCACACCTTCACAACCTAGGTTATGTTTTGGATGAGGACTCCATCAACGTTGCGCTGGGAGGTCTATTTGCTGCCATCTAGTGGTCATAAATAGTTTGTTCTATTTCTTGATTAAGCCGTTTGGATTGTTGTGATAGGGCTTCATTCATTTGGAATGAGGAAAACCCATAAGGAACATAGCATATTGATCTAAATTGATGCAATATACCTTTCCTCGGTTATGTTTATTGAACGGCAAAGCACCCATCACATCGTAGAGTCTGTAAAAAGTCTGTGTTTCCATCTGTCCGTGTCAAGGCTCCACGTGTCGTCGGTGCCGGAGTCGCTCCCCTGCAGGGAGCAGGAGTTTCAGGACATCTACAACTTTGTGGAGAGCAAGGTCATGGACGGGACCGGAGGGTAAGAGCATCTTCACTCAAACCCTCTGTTTACATCCTACATGAGAGACTCTACAGTGTGTGTGTGTGTGTGTGTGTGTGTGTGTGTGTGTGTGTGTGTGTGTGTGTGTTAAAAATCTATAATCACTCCCACCTCTCAATACTTTTAATAACCTTTTTAAAATCAACCCTGACTGAACAATGCAATTGTTTTTTTTTTAACCTGATGCCCTTTTAGCTGTCTGTTTGTGTTAGCTTGTTATACCTTAGCTTGATGTTAAGTGTAATGTTTTGCATTCTAGTATGTAGTCTTTTGTGTATTCTGAAACTTTTTGCCGTCTTCCTTGGCTCCGTGGGTGAAGTTAATGTAACTCATGGGACCCTTTCCTGGTAAAATAAGAAGTGTGTGTGTGTGTGTGTTCAGGTGCATGTACATCTCGGGGGTCCCGGGCACGGGTAAGACGGCCACGGTCCACGAGGTGATCCGCTCGCTACAGCAGGCCTCCGACGCGGACGAAATCCCTGCCTTCACCTTCGTCGAGATCAACGGCATGAAGATGACGGACCCCCACCAGGCCTACGTGCAGATCCTGCAGGTGAGAGAGAGAGAGAGAGAGAGAGAGAGAGAGAGAGAGAGAGAGGGAGGACGTTTTCATAGTGTTGTCCAAACCGTGGTTTGAGGAACTCGCCTGGGATTGAACCAAGGGTGGTGGTGTGGTTAAACCCCGTGGTCTGATTGGACGAGTAGATTACCAGAAACGAGGGTGTCCCTAGCTTTTGAAGTCATCCCTTTCTCCAGAGAAGACGGAAAGAATTGAGTTGTAGCCAGTCGGTGTTTGTGCATCGATAGCTGCTACTAAAACAATGAAATATTGAACTGATAAACAATGAAGACCTCTTGTATCTCAACGGGATCTTCCTGGCTAAATAAAGGATCAAATGAAATACAAACCTCGTTCACTCCCGTTCCCAACCTGAGTCAGACATCCTTTAAACAGCATTGAGCCTTCACTGAGATGGTCTCTGACGTCCCCCCGTCCCGTCCCGTCCCGTCCCGCTGTGTCCTCTGTGCAGAAGCTGACGGGGCAGAAGGCCACCCCGGACCACGCCGCCGCCCTGCTGGAGAAGAGGTTCAGCCACGCCGGACCCAAGAAGGAGAGCACCGTGCTCTTGGTGGACGAGGTGAGGCCGTCTGTCTGTCTGTCCATCTGTCTGTCTGTCTGGGGCCCCGTGGTCCTGACCCACTGCCTCCAGCGCTGTCGTAGTAACTGTCTCGTGATTCATTTTCATGCATATGATCCTCGTGGTTTAGTGTTAGTCTCTGGTAAGTCTTACAGTAAATCCATCCATCTATACACCCGCACCCACACGCCGTAGACAATGATGGGCGGTCTCGTATACGTCGAATGGCGGTCTCACTGTCTCGTCCGTCTGTCCGGACCTCAGCTGGACCTGCTGTGGACCAGGAAGCAGAACGTGATGTACAACCTGTTCGACTGGCCCACGCGGCGTCACGGCCGCTTGGTGGTCCTCACCATCGCCAACACCATGGACCTGCCCGAGAGGATCATGATCAACAGGGTGGCCAGCCGACTGGTGAGGGTTCACGCACGCATACAGACACACACAGAGACCACACACAGAGACACACACACATACAGACACACACAGAGACACACACACACACACACACACACACAGACACACGCGTGCAGACACACCCAGTCCCGGGTTGACCCCCGCTTCGCCCAGTGGTGGGCAGGGGTTGGGAGGTGGAAAAGTACAAGTGCACCTTTTTATTTTCCAGTACTGTGCGTACACGAGGATTTCTTTACTAAATGTATGCCTCTTTCTCTTTTAGCTGAGTCTTTTCTCCAAAGCGGGGTTCGTACACACATTCACACACAGCCAGCCAGCTAGTCGGGAGCAAATATCTTGCTCAGGGTCACTCGGTTAGGAGGAGCCGAAGATTGAACTAGCAAACCTTCTGCTAACGACTGGGCGCTCGACCTCCTGCTCTAAGCCGACCCTCTCCTCTCCCAGGGCCTGACGCGGATGTCCTTCCAGCCGTACAGCTTCAAGCAGCTGCAGCAGATCATCATGTCCAGGCTGAACAAGGTGAAGGCCTTCGAGGAGGACGCGCTCCAGCTGGTCTCCAGAAAGGTACAGACCCGCAGCACTCGGCGTAGCGCAGGACTCCCCTGGCCATCCCCGAACACCCCTGCTCCTCATTCCACCCCGTCGCGGATATAGGGAGCTGATCTGCAGTCCTGCCCTCGACCAACTCACTACCTGGTGTTTCAATTGGTTTTTTTTTATCGTACTGTAGAGACGAGGGGGTCAGCATCCTTGGAGTCGGCGGTTGGTTTACGCACAAGCCTTTGGAGGGGGTAGATTTGTCTTCTACAGAGAATCACTATTCTTTGACATTTTTGTTGCCAGCAGCAGAAACGATGCAAATTTGGCTCAATAAGGACACAGACTTGAGATAATTAATCTCAACTCTTATTCTTGAGAATAGCTCTTGCCAGATATTGACGTTAAAAAGCACTGGACTCTAGCCTGGAATCGCTAGAAGAATTGCAAACTGCAATTAGTCTGGAACCTATCACTTTCCAAGGGAACGCTCTATACTGTCTCTGTACGGAATCAACCATTCTACATCAGCGGCAGCTATCTTTGTTGTTGTGGTTTAAATACCTCTGAGGTCCTCTCCTGCACCGTCATCACATTTATCGGTGGTGATCGGTGGAACCAGTCGTTTTTTGCGGCGCAAATTAAACCGGTGCCGGCAAGATTTGTCCGGTTCCCAGGATACCTTGGGTCCAGGCTGTTGTTGTGACGGCTTATAGTGGAGTCCATCTGTAATGGCCGCTCTTCCTCTCCCCTCTGTAATGGCGGGCCCTTCCTCTTCCATCACAGGTGGCCGCACTGTCCGGCGACGCCCGACGTTGTTTGGACATCTGTCGCCGGGCAACGGAGATCTGCGAACACACCTCTCTGGACCCAGGCGCTCCGGGATTGGTTGGGATGAGTCACGTGATGCAGGCGCTGGACGAGATGTTCTCCTCTGCCTACGTGACGGCCATCAGGTGAGGCGTTCAGACCTCCGACGTTGCTTTTAGTTTCTCTGTCTTGTTTCAATTCAAAGAATTTTATTTTCCCGTGAGGGAACTCCATTTGTGGTCAGGTACATACAGACAACGCATACTTCAACAATAAATAGGTAGTACTCATGTACAGGAGTAAGTCAATTCTTAAAAGCTAAAAAAGTTTTGGGTGGGGAGAATAGATTCTTAGTTGGGTGAAGGTGAATAGTGTGTGTGTGTGTGTGTGTGTGTGTGTGTGTCTGTGTGTGTGTGTGTGTGTGTGTGTCCTCGTTCCCATGGTGACGTCTGGGAACGATATGATGAATGAGAAGGTGAACTTGATAGGATCATCTGACTTCCTGTTTTCGTTTAAGTATCAAATTAGTATTGTTGTTAAATAAATGACCCCCCAACCCCTCCCAAACAAAATAGAAAAACGGATTATGAAGAGGGAATTGGCCCCTGTATCAGAAATCCTCCGCTAAGCCGGTCAGAATTTTTGTATGGCCTATATCCAGTGATGTTAGTAGGATGGGTTTAAGGTGTGTGTGTGTGTGTGTGTGTGTCCAGGTGTGCGTCCATCCAGGAGCAGCTCTTCCTGCGGTCCGTGCTGATGGAGTTCCGTCGGCTGGGTCTGGAAGAGGCCACCTTCCAGCAGGTGAGGTCCTCCCCTTCACCCTCCTGGGGAGATCACAGCCGCACTAGAATCACGACTGACGTTCCGCTTTTAAAAGGACCAAATGCCCGCCACAGCTGACCAGAACACCAAGTGTACAGCCGCAAAAAGCTGAACGAAGTATTGAGTAATGATGAGGTCTTTGCATTTCGGTTAACCTTATGGTTTACTGGCCAGTACCCCATCACCGATTTGAATAATAAAATAGAAAATCAATAAATGTGTCTGCATGTCAATTATGGCATCCATTGCACTCCTGATCATCCCTGGAATGAGGGATCCCCTGGACTGCGTTCCTTATCCGATTTTTTTTTTTTCCTTGCTAGATCAGGGGGTTGCCCTCTTTGGGGGCTAGGGGGAGGGGGGGGTCAACCACTTGGCCCGTTAAGCCCTTTGAGACTGTACCTGTGATTAAGGGCTAATTGAATATTCGATCATTAAAGAGAGAACGCGTTGTTAAATACAATCGTGTGTTTTCCGTCGACCCCTTCATCACGCCATCCCCCCCCTTCATCACTCCATCCCCCCCCCTTCATCACTCCATCCCCCCCCTTCATCACTCCGTCCCCTAATGCACTCTACCCCCCGTGGAGCCTTTACCGTCTCTAACCCGCTTCTTCCCCCTTCCCCCCCCCCCGGCAGGTGTTGGTGCAGCACCAGGCCCTGTGCCGCGTGGAGGGCCTGCAGCCCCCCAGTGTGTCCGAGGCCCTGGCCGCGTGCCAGCGGCTGGGGGCCTGCCGGCTGCTGCTGCTGGAGCCAAGCCGCCTGGGGGTCCTGCAAAGGGTCCGGCTCAACGTCAGCCAGGACGACGTGCTGTACGCCCTCAAGGCCGACTGAGGGGTGTGTGTGTGTGTGTGTGTGTGTGTGTGTGTGTGTGTGTGTGTGTTGTGTGTGTGTCGGGCAAGCTCTTAGAACTTAGATAATGCATTCAGACACTTGTTTTGTTTTTGTTTTTTAAATCTATTTTTATTAATATTATTTACATGGAATATTTGAATAATCTTTCTGGATAGACTTGACCTTCTAGGTGTTGCTCGGATGTTTTTGTGGGGCTTTTTGTGTCCTGTTGAAACCACATAGCGAGTGAAGGCCATAGGTAGTGGAACTACAACATTAGTAGCCGTTTTAGGATAGCGAGCACTTTTAACAAATGCATTCTCATCATGGTTTATTCCTAATCCTAGTTTATTATTTTATGTAGCTTTGCGATGGGAGAGTGTGTTCTATCCCCAGTGAATGTGTCATTTACATCCCCAATGCCAACATTTTTATTAATGCTGTGATTTTATTTCTGTGAAAATGTCTGCATTTAATAAAGATATCTAATATAATTATTGTTCCCTGTTTTTAAATCTTCATCCCCAAATGTATGCGAGGTTTTTTGATCAAATCATTTATCAAATCAATTAATTCAATTTGAGGTACTGAATGCCCACAAGATGTATTATTTTCTGGAAGACGGGGTCAAGGTTCATTCGAATTTAGGACTTTGGGGGAATTTTTTCTTCGGTTTATGTTCAATATTTAAAATTGTTTTTCGAAAAAAAAAAGTTTTTATATTTCAAAAAAACTTTAAATTTCAGTTAAGGAGATATGAGTGCATATTCATTTTGAAACAAATACATGAACTTGATTTCGGATTCACGGGACAATTGCCCTAGTATCCTAGTGAACATTTCTTACTGCTATTGTGGTCCCTTCATATTGAAACCGCACACCTATAGTTATAAATACAAGAGTGCACAATAGTGTATGTTTGTGTGCCACTGCCCTTCTGCAGCTGTCAGCCGAGTGGAAAGTTGAGTAAGCAATAAATGCGAAAGTGCTTGTGTACTAGGTGTCTCTCCCCTCTGAACCCCACTCACAGGGTGGGTGTGGTGCAGAGGTCTGACCAGTGGCCAGGACCGTGTCCCCCAGGGCGGCGGGGCGAACAGGTAATAAATGGAGTGGGCGTACATGGAGAGGCGCAGCCGAACCTGATACCTTAATAATGGATGAGGCCTGACCGTGTGCAGAACCAGCTCACTGAGCTCATTAGGCACCGTCAACAAGGGACGTCTTTGTTCCCCCAGAACATATGCGAAAAACCAACTGTTAATCATAGTGTTTATTACCGCCCCTGGCGCTGCTACATTTAACTAAGCAAACACACGTGGATGCAAGGTAAACAAACGCGCACGTGGATAGATACGGCGCACAATGTGTTATTCTGAGAAGAAAAACAAACATGTGAGGAACTCTGATGTAAGGTTGATGCAGGACATATGTGGACAGACTTGCAGACTGACTAACTCGCAGTTTAATTTGTGTTTTACATCATGGAAGCCATGTGTTTATGATAGATGATAGAACAATACCAGATGGTAGGTTGTGGATGAGGTGTCTGTCCGCATCGTACAGGAGAAGGAAAGCTCGTCCCTGGAGTCTCGCTAAAACATTTAACCAGAAAGATATTTTCTGCGTTGATAAATAAGTCAGAGTCTCCTTCCAGAGGGATGTTGGTATCTCCGAGGGGTGGCCGCTGGACTGCAGGGGCCTGCTGAACTGGGTTTACTGGGGTGATACGTGGGGGCAAGTATTTATAAGGTAGGCTATAGGATACACAAGAGTTACTTACACATCTCTTTAGTGCAATGAAAATGGTATAGATAAATATCCATTTTTATAATGTGTCTGTGCGTGTGGGTATATAACAATGTATGATTGTTTACATTGAGAATAAGTATTATAATTATATTGAATATATTTATATAGAATATATATTATACATATATGACCATTTTTTAGTTTGATCCACATCATTGCCTATTTCTTTTTTTTTTTTATCAAATACATCTGTTGATCTTGCATGAAAGCTTTGCATGTACCCCCCTGATATAAATCCTGATAATAAAATTCCTGGCAGTGCGCTGTGACAGCTGCCAGAGGTCATTTGAGGGCATTAATCAGCATCTTAAAGGATGGGGTACTGTTTCCGGTGCATGCATGTGTGTGCTGGTTGTACACGCAGGTGCGGAAGGACGTGTACACGCATGATGTGTGATGTCTGATGTCTGAGAGAGCGTGCGTGTGTGTGTGCGTTTATAGCCTATGTGTGTGTGACTGTGTGTGTGTGTGTGTGAGTGTGTTTGTGGGTGTGTGTGTGTGTGTGCCTCGACCAGCCCCCCTCTCTCTTTGTCCCTCCTCAACAGTGAAACCAAGGCGCGCGCCATCAATCTCCCCGCGCATCCCGCTTCCCACAACAACCTTCACTTCACTTTCACATCCGCTTCACCCTCGATCACGGACCAAGTCGCCGCCGCAAGAGATCCATGTTTCGCCTCCCTGAGATGCGACACCACCCCACCGTTTACCGGAGAATATCGTCCGTCCGCTGAGCGAGAGCATGCCCGACACGGGGGCGGCCAGTGCGGCGGGCACCGCGAGCGACGGTGCCGCCGAGGGCTCGCGGCACCGACACCGGTCGCAGGGGGAGGGAGAGAAGCACGAGCCGCACGCCGGCCCGCCACCCAGCACGTCTGGGGTCCTGGGTGAGTCCTCCTCCGTCCTCCTCCTCGCTAGGGGTATTGTGTCTGTGAGAAGGACGGGACAGGTGGATGTGATGGAAGCACACGACGCGCTTCCACCGTGGGGGTTGCTTCAGTACCCCTAGACCTTTTGTCTTCCGGGGAGTCGGGACCATCAACAGACCGGGAGCCAGACCCCCTCGGCCCCCTGGTCTGATGCGTGCTCGGCGGCATCCCCGCTCTGCAGAGACCCTCGCTGCGTTTCAGCGGCCACCCGGTTCCCTGTGTGTACCGCACCGTGAGCTGACCGGCTGTAGTCACATTTATGATGTCATCCGGGGGTCTACTGTGATCCGTCGCTGATGAACACCCGGTCTATGATGACAGACCAACCAGACCCCGATCCTGATATTATGTGCTTCTACATCCAGGCTGTATTCAACAGCAGAGGCTCTGATCTGAAGAAACAATAATTCGCCCTCCCCCCGATGCATCATCCAGATAAACGCGTTAGCGGGGTAATAAGTGTTTAATAACGGTGGTCAGTTATCTCTGCATTAGCGAGACGATATAGCAGCATCCTCGGGTGGAAAAGTTCCCGGTAACGACAGCAGCAGGCGGGCTGTGCAGCAGCCCCAGAGTCGGGCTGTCGTTCCAGGGTCTACGGAAGCCTGCCGCTGCTCTCTCTCTCTCTCTCTCTCTCTCTCTCTCTCTCTCCCCCCACGAGTTGTGCTGCAGCATGATGCAGAGCCCCGAGTGGAGCGGTTCGGCGGGGATGAGGGCCCGTCTCGGTGAGTCGGTGTGCAGCAGGTAAACGGAGCGGGCTGCTGCTGTAGCCTGCTGCTGCTGCCGGCCACAGTGATGTCATGGTGTAGAGTTGAAACCCACCGATGTGTCACCTACCCGGGCACAGGTTGTGTAGTGATGTATGTGTTTAGGTCTTACATGTTGTGTTGGAGTGTGTAGTGGTGTATGTGTAAGTCACATCTCAAGTGTTTGGATTATAGTTGTGTAGTGATGTTTGGTAAGGTCATACACATCTTGTTGTGTTGCCTTTAGTGCTCATATATGTGTAGTCACATCTTTGTGTAGGACATAGTTTTGTAGTGATGTTTGTGTAAGTTATGCACATCTTGTTGTGTTGCCTGTAGTTATATGATGTGTGGTCACATCTCTGTGTAGGACAGCTGTATACTGATATATTTGTAATCCATTTACATTTCAGTTGTTGGCTATGGTTGTATAATGGTGTACCGTAGATCTCAGTGTGTATGCTAGTGGGATATTTGTAGATGGTTTAAATCTCTGTGTGTAGGCTATGGTTGTATAATGGTGTATTGTAGGTCATATTCATCTCAGTGTGTAGGCTAGTGGGTTATTGTTTATATGATATACTTCTCATTGTGCAAGCTATCGTTGTATAATTGTGTATTTGCAGGTATTTCGCTCATCTCAATGTTCCACAACTTTAAACTAAAGACTTAAGCGTTCTTCACGATAGGCTTCATGCAATCCCCTGCATTGCATACTTATTAAAAGACCTTTATGGATTGCATGGTGGTACCCCCTTTTTCCATGAGGTGTATCCCTGGTGTTGCTGGGGGGGGGGGAGCGATTACAACAATATCCTATGACATGATGCCTGACACATGTTCCTGTCAGTCAGCTGGGGCCGTCGCTGATGTGGAGGTGGAGGAGGTGGAGGTGGTGGAGGTGGTGGTGGCTCCAACTGGGGAGGATTTGGCCCACTGGTGTCTCAGATGCCTGATGCGTTTTCCTAATCTCTTCACTGGGATGACTTTGATCCAATGGAGAAGCCGCCACGTGGAGTTTCAGTTATTCCGTGCCCCTCCGCAGGCTAATCCTGATGAGACGCTGGGCTGTGGTACGGAAATAGGCCAGTGTCATACTGTGGCAGCTCAACTAGCACTAGCTAGAGCAGGCACTAGAACTAGCTGGTGAAGAGCTGGTCCTGGCTCTTCAAACTGGCCAGGATTTGGCCCAGTGGGGGCTTTTGATGCTTGATCGGTTTTCCCGTGAACTATCTAGTACTAGCTAGTGCGCTAGTTGAGCTAGTGCTCAGCACACAGGTTGGAGAGGCAGCACTTGGTTGGAGAGATTGAAACGCACAGGTTTTCATTTTATAAAAGGCGACAGTTGTAATAGATTTCTGTTACAGGCCAGTCAGCAAAACCATTTGATCGCAGGGAAGTCTGATTGGTTCATCTCGCTGAACGTATGCATGTACACTTTAAGGTTTGCTTGATACTTTCAGCATGTTCTGTATTCTAAGATGTGTCTATTGATGCAAAGCATCACAGAGAGATAACCAGCCTGCCTGCCGTGGATGAAAATGAAGCACTTAAGACACCCCCATCGTAGACGTTCACTCAGCACTCGCTCTCTCCCTATACGTCTACCTCACTTCACCTCTCAGGCTGTCTGTCTTTCTCCAGGGCACCGTGGTGCCTTTTGAGCCAGTAGTTAAGAATACCCGAGCTCTGCCTTGAACAGCTTTAGCCGGGGCTCAACGTCACACAGTGGTTTTTTTAAGAGCTACCCTGTGTGTAGCCGCTAGCGCAAGTGTTTCACTGCCAGCGCACGTCCCCCTAAACTAGCAAACGTCAAACCCGACTGCTCCCCCGGCTCCACTGAACGGGTCATGATGAATATGATGTCACATCATCATACCAGCGTGAGTCACTGCCCTTCTCTGTGAACCCAGTGGCCACCCCTCTGCCTTCCACACATGCTCTGCACCATGAGAGAGGAAGTGTAAACGGAGACATCTTCAAACCAAGTCCCCCTTCCTCAGCCCGTAATGCCATAGCTGCACATAATCCTCCTTACCCGACCAGAGGACTGGTTTCTGGATGTCGCGGGGCGGGGTGACCTTGCCGGACGTGATAAGATGATTGCCGGATTGTAATCGTATAGCCGCAGTGTTCTCCAGGGTTGTTCCCATACCGCCTCTTTCTCCGCTCGTCCTTAATAAGCGGATGGATTAATTGATCTTGTGCACGTGACGCCTTTCATAAGCAATGCAGCAGGGAATGAGGAAGGACCTTTGACCAGGTGCTCAGTTACTCGGTAGTCCATCAAACTAGCTGATGAGTCAGGCGTTTTCTGTAACGATTCAGCTCTGAAGTTGGGGGAGGACCGGTGATGAATAAAAATGTGTTGCCGAAGGCATTGAAGTGAATTGGGTTGTAGCGCGCAAGGCTCCCAACATGCACCTCCACCCAGGGAAGATCAGATGGTGGTTCACCGTTGACTGGCCATTGTTTTTGGTTCCATTCACCTGTATCCAGTTGCATGAGGGTGACCTCATTACACTGAGATACACTCTGCTCTATATCTCCCCTCCAAACCAAAACGCTGAATGGCTCTGATTTTGGAAACGGCAAATCTTTTGCGTAGTAATTTGGTGCATCGATCGGTTTCGCCTGTCGTGAGTTTTGTTTAGTTTAGTTCCAAGTTTATGTGGATAATCATAGAGTGCTTCAACAATTCTGACCAACCATATGAATACATCCCCATTTAATGTGCTTTTTAAAGTTTATTGGTAAAACATTGATTACAATCCATAAACATTAGTTAATACAGTTATAAGCATTTGTATATAGAAATAGTACGGGTGAGGGTTATGCTAAGATAAAAATGCTAAAAATAGTATAGTTGTTCAACAGGAACACTAATAGTAACACATTAGTAAATGTATAACTTGACCATGAGTTAACTGTTACTTAACTTTTAGCTAATGCTTATTACTGCATGAACTAAAGTAAATGAATGGTTAATAAATGTACCAGTATGGTAAGGTTGTTACCAGTTTATCTTTGATGATGATGATAGATTAATGCCAGTGAGAACTAGCAGAGCTTATCATCTTTTTCTTGTAAAATTTCTTTAAAATATGCTGGAAAAGGACTACTCTCTATAGTATTGTAAGGGTTATTACAGGTAATCAATCACGCTGTTGTCTCCTGTGACTGGCTGTACGAACCAGGTAGTTAATACTGTAGTTAGTAGAGTGTAACAACAACCATGGGGGAGAAACGTTACACAACTGCTCTACAGTAACTCCTAATGTACTCTCTCCACTATTTATAGCAACGTTAACTGATCTCCAAATCGAACCTCTTGGGCGGGCCTACCAGAGGCCGGGCAACACTAGTTCCACAGTTCTTTTTAGGAACATGCAAACAGCAGGGCTATCTCTTATATCAATATCTCCCAGCGCTTCGTGTCACGCTTATGTTTTTATTAGCTGTAAGATGAGTGCTGCAAGCAGGATCTAACTGGTTTGTTACCAGTGAAGCAAAGCTCACTGGTGTAGCTTGATGCAAGGTTAGGTGTGCCCTGAAATGAGTTGGAATTCAATACACAGGCCTGTTCCTGTCACAGGTTACTGCAGCGATACCAGTGAATGATGTATTAAATGAAGTTCCTGTTGACAATACAATCACTATTTGCAACAATATCGATGAGTTTGGCCACTTAATGCAAGTTCCTGCCTCATTTGATTACAGCAAAATAAATGCAATTGCCTGTCTGATGTTTTTTTGCATTGCTCATACATAAACTAACATGCGGTAGGCCTAATCATTGATTCCATCCGACTTTGAGTTATTGTGTCCCTATGAGGTTAAGAACATTGATCTAATGTACAGGCCCTTCTCCCCAGGGGGACTCTTAAGGGCGCAGCGTGTGTAACCTACAGCGCTACACAGCCGTTTCAGCTGAGGCATTAGTACACAACCTGTATGGACCTTCGTTCAAGCGTGCCAGGCAGTTATTTTGGCCTCTGCTTCAGGGAGGAGGTCATATTTCTCCCTTTTGCCCCCCCCCCCCCCCCCCCCCCCCACCGTTCTAGCCTTTGTCCCGACCAACTTGTCTTTTTTCGGTTTTATTCATATTGGAAATTCAATTACAATGAAATACGCTTTCAGCGAAAAGTTTCCTGTGTGTAGGCCTATATTCCTGTATCCCAATGTGCGTGCCCTCACCTCTGCCTGCCAAAAGTAGCGCTATCGATCCTCCGCAGCTAGAATGCGCTGCAATCCGAAAAACTTGCCAGCTTTCATCCTCAGTCAAACTGAAGTGTTTTGTAGTTTTGTGTTAAAATCGAAGGATGATGATGATGACCCATGTTCCACTTGGCTTTATATATGGTTGTTCCTATATATATATATATATATATATATATATATATATATATATATATATATATATATATATATATCGCATGGCTGCTTTTGATCCTGCCTTCCTTTTCTTCAAAAAGGGTAGCAGTTTGACCATAGACGTTGGATAAAAAAGCTTACCCCGGATATGTTAGTCAGACAAAACAAAACTTTGTTGAATTGTTTCAACATTTAGTAACACAGTCAGCAAGGACCCCCGACCGTGGACACTGCCACTTTTAGTGTTCACTGCACCACAACTTTGTTAAGTGTTAAAGCATCAAGTTGACCCACATTTGCCGACGCACGCCTGTGATGGGACTGAGGCGGGAGCTGACAGTTGAGCAGTGAGCCTCTGACGGATTAAGACACACCAACACTTTGCTTACTGTTACTCGCCGCTGGTAAAGCCGAGGCCCCGCTAGCCAACAGCATCTTTTATAATTTATTAGGATCTGAAATAAATTATTGATGCGTGATTTGATGCGTGAGTTCCCCGTATTGTTTCAGGGAGGTTTGTTTACTGAACGTGAATTTAATTGTTTATCATCGTCTTCATCTCATTCATCAGTTCAATTTTGGCAAAATTGCTCCATTCTCTTTAATCGTAAAACTCATGCCAAATAAAATAACATCATCAGATTATATTTTTAGATTGGCTGGATACTGACTAAAAATATAATATTCCATACATTATAATAGGCTATATATCATAACCACGCAAACACGTCCGCTCTGCGTCACGATTCCACAGAAGTCGTGTCACTCCTCCCCCTGAAGGGCATCACGAATGTAAACGTGCGTTTCCCCCGTGATATGGAGACGAATGGGAAGGAACCGGGCGATGGTAATAGCATCCGAATCCCCTGGAAGACCAGAGCTATTGATCTGCTCAGAAGCCTCCACTCCACTGATATCTCCTGTCCAGGAATAGAACAGCACATGTTCTGAAGGGCTCTCTTGAAGAGCTCATTGGCCGGCCCGGTGAACTGACTCATCGTCCTTCCACTGTCGTTTCAGAATATGTAACACAACGGTGTTGGCCCCTCCGACGCGAACCCAAAACGCCCTCGTTGGCGCTGTTGGTGCAGCGCAAATCATTAGACACGCGTAATTAAATCTGAGTCTAAATGAGAGATTAGATTGCGCTGGTAGCATTGTGCATGCTGTCTGAAAGTCGTCCGTTTTGTCATCCCCCTTTTTGTTCTGCTGTCGGCTCTAAACTGTGTTCCTCTGCAGGGAAGTTGTGGGATGATGGGGAATGATTTATTGAGACTTTATCTGAAATTTGCTGTAGGAACGCTGCAGCTAAAGGGTCTGATCTGAAAGGGTTTTCGAACGAGGTCAGAGCCTTAACCAATCTCTTATTGGACCTACTCTACCTAAATCAGCAGACTTAGAAAGAGAATCACATGTGAGTCTTCAAAGCAGCCAATCAGATGTCCTGGTCTGGACTAATGTAGCTTTGCGTTGTTTGGATCGGTCCTAAGCCTGCTTGTTAAGGCAACAGACTTCAACAACTTTACTGTTGTTGAATTCTACTAGGGAAGGCTATCTAGGTGACCTGAAAGGTTTACAGGCAGTTCACCCAGGCTTCAGTAGACGCATCATAAGGAGTCTGGTCAACACTGGTATATCCAACCCTTGATCACATTACAGATGGTCAAGCACCTCTTCTTTGCACACTCAACTTTTGTCTGCCATATGACTATCTGGTTTACCATTGCGAGTTAGTCGTGCGTCTCTCTTATCTCTCTCTCTTGTCTTCACTCACAATATGCATTTCGTATCAACATTATTTCATCATCAACATTATGTACTTTATATTCTGCGAAGAAAATTGACACATTTGCATCTCCATTCTGGCTACTTCAAATAGATATAGATGCCTTTGTCTTTGAAAGGAGACGTCGCGCTCCTAAGTGACCTATAGTTGATACAGAGTTGTGCTACCGGAGGGGAGGTATTGTGTGAACATTTAACCTTCTTAATGCTGACTGTATGTCGAGCGGATCTACAAACTCTCACCGACTAGCTATCCAGACTGTATCCATCTCTCACCTCGCATGAATGCTCTGTATTCTGGTTCAGGGACTGAAGCAGTTCAGAGCTGCTCACATGAGCGAGCCAGCGTTGGGCCACACAAAAGAGCCAACCACATTCATCAGATGCACTGAATATCATGTCGCACGCCACCTTCAGTTCATAATCTCTGTACACTTGCTCACCCTGCGTTCCCCAGCATGGCACTCCGGAACCGTGATCCTCCACGACAATGTCCGAGTTCAATTAGCGTCGTTGGGTCCCTCACTGTACGCGCGGGTCTGCGTGTGAACCTGTGTCTCGCGGCCCCTAAGCCCCAGTGGATCGGACAGATAACTAGCTCGGACGTCGCCGTTGAACTCTAGTCTCATCTGTGAAATACCCACTCCGTGACACGCGGCTGTGTGGTGAGCACACAACCTCCACCCTCCTATCATTACTCCTCCCTCAGAGTAAGGCGTCATCCATGATATGAGACTTCAGCGCCGCGACGAGAGAAGAGTGATTGATTAGGGATCGGATTAGACCGGGAGGTAGAGCAGTCTGTCTTGTAAACGAAAGAAGTTGGCTAGTTCAGCACCCAAATGTGTTAGGTCTAGAGACACATTACACCTAACGTAGCTCCTGGACAGACAGCTGGTACTGGTCGCGCCTTGCATGGTTGACCTCTGCGTCGGGTGCTGTCATGTATGTATTCACACGTTAGTCGCTTTGGAGATAAAGTCGTCTTCTAAATGCCCTAATTGTAATTGATTAAAAATAAGAAAGGAGCGATTGCTAAAAAGATGTGTTTTCTTGGATGAGGGATGATGAGTATGGACTCCCTTGATCCGCTCTGTCAAATAACTAGCTGGCGCCAATTGTCTTGGCTGCTGTAGGTGCTGCCCTCCTCTCTCGTGGGGCTGCACCAGCCGGATCAGACCGCTCTGGACGTGTGGTCACGATGTAGTCCGTGAGGACCGTGTACCATTGTCCACACACGACACAGAGACCGGCTTAATAGAGGGAACGCGCAGGAAGGGCCCCCATCCTTCGTCCCTCGCAGGCCCCCTCGCCAGCGTGTCTCGCTGTCTTTGTCTGCATCTGAGACAGGAGACTAAGGTACAGCGAGAGACACACCTGGTCCAACTGGACACGCCCTGCTGTCTGCACGGCCCTGGTTTAGAAGCGTCTAATGGACCGTCTGGGGTGGCTCGGTCCCCGCACCTTCGATTTAGAACGCGGCCAATACATTCGTGTTCTGTTTGGAGGGGTTTGAAGTGGTATGAGTTTCATTTTGGCCATCCATTTTTTTGTGTCTATCACTGCTCATGTTCAGATATTAATTAACCAGCAGGCTCGTTAGCAAGATTCAGCAAAGAGTTTTTGTTATTCAGAATAATAAATCAGGAGCAGCTGGCAGTGTGTGTAGAAAACCTGAATTTTGTGGTGGGATCTGGGAATTACATGATTAAAATATATCAAAATATACTCACGCTTTAAAATAGTTCCTTAAAAAACAACCCATCAATCGATCGGAGAATGAGCTGGTGCCACTTTTGACCCTTGCATTCTGGTCGGAGAACGGCCAGGTAGCTATGCTGCTAATGTCACGCTAATGAAGAGGTGCCATTTTGACAGTCTCAGCGCTGGGGCGGCTCTTCGGAACAGCCTTATCAACGCTGGGCCAGAACAACACGGCCCCATAAACCCTCTAACCTCTGTCACGTGCCGTCCACCCCCGTGTCCAACGTGCAAACGTCTATATTGGTCACGTGCAACGTCTATCCCTGTCACGGTACCACATGCTTGTGGCCGTATGCAAGAACATTTGCCCACCTTCAGGGAACTAGCATGTACAGCCCAGGGCCCCCATGGTGAATGTGTTTCACAAATATCGGCCTAACCACTTGGTGTCCCTTTTTGAACGTATGTGGATCTTTCCTTTGCCTTGCGCTGGTACAGATCCTTTCACACCGGCTAAAAGGTAGCAATTCCAAAGCACGCCAGTGAGAGAATGAGAGAGAGGTATGTCAGAGGGGGTAATCGAGGTATGGTCAAGAGGGAAGACAGCCACAGTAGTGGAAACCATGGACGGAGATTAGGAACGCATGGTGATGATGAGTTAGAGAGATGAGAGAGAGAGAGAGAGAGAGAAGAGAGAGAAGGAGCGAGAGAGAGAGAGAGAGAGAGGAGAGAAGAGAAGAGAACTGACGACTGCTGGAACTGACTGATCTGTACTGACTGACTGACTGACTGACTGTGTACTGATGAGACAGACGATCTGAATGACTGATGACTGACCTGACTGACCTGACTGACTGACTGACTGATCTGACTGAGACTTGAAGATCTAGAACTGACTAGACTG
>OLKM01000361.1:195712-257596 GCA_900291075.1 Melanogrammus aeglefinus | reverse complement strand
CGCGGGCACAGGGTTGTGTAGTGAGTGTAGATGTCGTTTAGCGTCTTACATGTTGTGTTGGAGTGTGTAGTACCGGATGTACCTGTGTAAGTCCTTCCACATCTCAAGTTGCCTTTGGACTTATAGTTAAGTAGTAGTGATGGTTTGGTAAAGGTCATACACACTTGCGTTGTGTTGCCCCTTTGGTGCTCATCATATGTGTAGTCACATCTTTGATGTAGGGAACATATTTTGTAGTGATATGTTTGTGGGGTAAGTTATGCACATCTTCGTTGTGGTTGGCCTGTAGTTATATGCATGTGTGGTCACATCTCTGTGTAGGAACACAGGTGTATACTGGCATATAATTTTTTATGTAATGCCATTTGACATTTCAGTTATGTTGCGCTCCACCTGGTTGTATAATGGTGTATCCCGGCTATCGGATCTCAGCTGTGTATACTAGTGCTGGGATATATGGTAGGATGGTTTAAATCTCTGTGTGTTAGGCTATGGTTGTTATAAATGGTTGTATTGCTAGGTCATATTCATCTCAAGTGTGTAGGCTAGTGGGTTATTGGGTTTAAATGAATATACTTCTCGTTGTGCAAAGCCTATCGTTGTATTAAGTGTGTATTTGCAGGTATTTTCGGCGCTCAAATCTTCAATGGTTCCACACAACTTTAAAACTAAAGACTTTATAGCGTTCTCGTCACGGATAGGCTTCATGCCAATCCCTGGCATTGCATATACTTTTATTAAAAGACCTTTTATGGGATTGGCACTGGTGGTACCCCTTTTTTCGCATGAGGTGTATCCTGGTGGTGTTGCTGGGTGGAGGGGGGGGGAGGCGATTATTTACAAACAATAATCCTTATGACATGAATGCCTGACACATGTTCCTCGTCAGTCAGCTGGGGGCCGTCGCTGATGTGGGGAGGTGGAGGAGGTGGAGGTGCGTGGAGGTTGGTGGTGGGCCTCCACTGGGGGAGAGGTTTGGCCCACTGGTGTCTCAGATGGCCTGATGCCGTTTTCCTAATCTCTTCACTACTGGATGACTTTGATCCAATTAGAGGAAGCAAGCCGCACGTGGTAGTTTCAGTTATTCCGTGCCCCTTCCGCAGGCTAATCCTGATGAGACGCTGGGCTGGTGGTACGCGGAAACTAGGCCAGTGTCATACTGTGGGGCAGCCTCAACTAGCAAACTAGCTAGAGCAGGCTACTAGAAAACTAGCCTTGGTGAAGGAGCTTGCGTCCCTGGCCTCTTCAAAAACTGGGCCCAGGGATTTTGGCCCTCAGTGGGCGCTTCTTGTTGATGCTTGATCGGTTTCCCTGTGAACCTATCTTAGTAGCTAGTGCTAGTTGAGCTAGTGCTCAGCACACACGAGGTTGTTTGGAGAGGCAGACACACTTGAGTTGGAGAGAGATTGAAAACCGCACAGGTTTTCATTTTATAAAAGTGCCGACAGGTTGTAAATAGATTTTCTTGTTACATGGCCAGTCAGCAAAACCATTTGATCCGCAGGGGAAGTCTGATTGTGTTCATCGTTCTCTGCTAACTGGTCATGCATGTACACTTTAAAGGTTTTGCGCCTGATTCTTTCAGCATGTCTTGTATTCAAGATGTTTCTATTGATGCAGTAAGCATCACAGAGCAGAAGATAACCAGCCTGCCTGCGTGGATGATTGAAAATGAAGCACTTAAGACACCCCCATCTTCGTAGACGTTCACTCAGCACTCGCCTCTCTCCCTATTACGTTCTACCTCACTTAATCCTCTCAGGCTGGTCTGTCTCTTTCTCCAGGGCACCGTGGTGTGCCTTTTTTGAGCCAGTATGTAAGAATGTAATACCCGAGCTCGCCTTGAACAGCTTTAGCCGCGGGCTTCAACGTCACAGTGTTTTATTTTTTTTAGAAGAAGCTACCCGTGGTGTTGTGTAGCTTGCTAGTCGCAAGTGAGTTTCTCCACTGGCCCAGCGCACGTCCCCCTAAAACTTAGCACACGTCAAACCCGAGCTCTCCTGGCTCTCCCCACGGCATTCCACTGAACCGGAGGTCATGATGAATAATAATGTCACATCATCATACCAGCGTGGAGGTCACTGCCCCCCTTCTCTTGTGAACCCAGTGGCCACCCCTCTGCCTTCCACACATGCCTCGCACACCATGGAGGAGAGGAAGTGTAAACGGAGACATCTTTTCAAACCAAGTCCCCTTCCTCAGCCCGTAATGCCATAGCTGCCATACATAATTCCTCCCTGTACCCGACCAGAGGACTGGGTTGGTTTCTGGAATGTCGCGCGGGGCGGGTGACCTTGGCACCGGACGTAGTGATAAGATTGATTGCCGGATTGTAATCGTATGAGGCGCATTGTAAGCGTTATCTCAGTCTGCAGTGTTCCTCCATGGGTTGGTCCCCATACCGCTCTTTCTCCCGCTCGTCCTTAATAAGCGGAATGGATTCAATTGATCTTGTGCACGTGATACGCCTTTCGATAAGCAATGCAGCAGCACGGAATCGCAGGAATGAGGAACTCTTTGACCCAGGTGCTCATTACTTCGTCGGTAGTCCATCAAACTAGCTGATGAGTCAGGGCGTTTTCCTGTAACGATTCAGCTCTTGAAGTTGGCGGGCGAGACCGGTGATGAATAAAAATGTGTTGCCGAAGGCATTGAAGTGAATTGGGTTTACTGAGCGCCAACAAGGGCTCCCAAACATTGCAACCTCACCCCAGGGAAGAATCAGATGGTTGTGTTCACCGTTTGACTGGCCAATTGTTTTTGGTTTCTCCATTCACCTGTATCCAGTTGCATGAGGGTGACCTCTCATACACTGAGATACACTCTGCTCTATATCTCCCCTCCCAAACCACCAAAAAACGCTGAATGGCTCTGGATTTTATGGGAAACGGCAAATCTTTTGCGTATAGTAATTTGGGTGCAATCGATCGGTTTCGCGCTGGTCGTGTGAGTTTTGTTTAAGTTTAGTTTTCCAAGTTTAGGATGTGGATAATCATAGAGTGCTTCAACCAAATTCTGACCAACATATATGAATACATCCCCATTTAATGTGCTTTTTTAAAGTTTTATTGTAAAACATTGATTACAACCATAAACATTTAGTTAATTACAGTTATATGTAAGCATTTTGTATATAGAAAATAGTACGGGTGAGGGTTTATGCTAAGAAAAAAATGCTAAAAATCGTAGTATAGTTGTTCAACAGGAACACTAAATAGTAACACAATTAGTAAATGATATAACTTGAGCCATTGAGTTTAACTGTTTGACTTAAACTTTTTAGCTAATGCTTATTACTGCAATGAACTAAAAGTAAAATGAATGGGTTAATAAATGTAACCAGTATGGTAAGGGTTTTTACCAGTTAGTTTACTCTTTGATGTTGATGGATAGATTTAATGCCCAGTGAGAACTAGCAGAGCTTTATCATCTTATTTTCCTGTAAAATTTTCTTTAAAATTAATGCTGGAAAAGGACTACTCTATAGTAATTGTAAGGGTTAATTACAGGGTAATCAAATCACGCTGTTGGTCTCCTGTGACTGGCTGTACGAAACCAGGTAGTTAATACTGTTAGTTAAGTGAGAGTGGTAACAACAACCATGGGGGAGAAACGGTTACACAACTGCTCTCTACAGTAACTCCTCCTAATGTACTCTCTTCCCACTATTTATATAGCAAACGGTTAACTGATCCTCCAAATCTGAACCTCTTGGGGCGGGCCTACCAGAGAGGCGCGGGCAACACTAAGTTTCCACAGTTCTTTTTTTAGGAAACATGCCAAACAGCAGGGCTATCTTCTTAATATATCAATATATAATCTCCCAGCGCTTCCGTTGTCACGCTTATGGTTTTTTTATTAGCTGTAAGATGAGTTGCTGCAAGCAGGATCTAACTGGTTTTGTTACTAGTGAATAAAACAAGCTCACTGGTGTTAGCTTGATGCAAGGTTGAGGGTGTGCCCTGAAATGAGTTGGAATTCAATACACAGGGCCTGTTTCCTGTACACAGGTTACTGCAGCGATACCGACAGTGAATGATGTATTAAATGAAGTTCCTGTTGACAAATACAATCACTATTTGCAACCAATAATCGATGAGTTTGGGCCACTTAATGCAAGTTTCCCTGCCTCATTTTGATTACAGCAAAAATAAATGCAAATTGCCTGTCTGTATGTTTTTTTTGCAATTGGCTCATACAATAAACTAACATGCCGGTAGGCCTAATCATTGATTCCAATCCGACTTTGAGTTATTGTGTTCCCTATGAGGTTAAGAACATTTGAAGTCTAATGTACAGGCCCTTCTCCCCAGCGGGGACTTCTTAAAGGGGCGCAGCCGGTGTAACCTAACAGCGCTACACAGGCCGTTTCAGCTGAGGCATTTAGTACACAACCTGTATGACGCCTCGTTCAAGCGTGTGCAGGCAGTTATTTTGGGCCTCTGCTTCAGGGAAGGAGGGTCATATTTCTCCCTTTTGCCCCCCCCCCCCCCCCCTTTTCCCCCCCCCCCCCCCCACCCCCCCCCCCCCCCCCACCCCCCCGCCCCCCCTTCCCCCCCCCCCCCCACCGTTCTAGCCTTTGTCCCGACCAACTTGTCTTTTTTCGGTTTTATTCATATTGGAAATTCAATTACAATGAAATACGCTTTCAGCGAAAAGTTTCCTGTGTTAGTAGGCCTATATTCCTCTGTATCCCAATGTGCGTGTGCCCTCACCTCTTGCCTGCCAAAAGTTAGCGCTATCGATCCTCCGCAGCTAGAATGCGCTGCAATCCGAAAAAACTTGCCAGCTTTCATCCTCAAGTCAAACTGAAGTGTTTTTTGTAGTTTTGTGTTAAAAATCGAAGGATGATGATGATGATGACCCAAGTGTTCCACTTGGCTTTATATATGGTTGTTCCTATATATATATATATATATAATATATTAATATATATATTATATATATATATATATATAATATATATATATATATATATATATATATATATATATATATATATATATATATATATATATATATATATATATATATATATCGCATGGCTGCTGCTTTTGATCCTGCCTTCCTTTTCTTCAAAAAGGGTAGCAGTTTGACCATAGACGTTGGATAAAAAAAGCTTACCCCCGGATATGTTAGTCAGACAAAACAAAAAACTTTGTTGAATTGTTTCAACATTTAGTAACACAGTCAGCAAGGACCCCCGACCGTGGACACTGCCACTTTTAGTGTTCACTGCACCACAACTTTGTTAAGTGTTAAAGCATCAAGTTGACCCACATTTGCCGACGCACGCCTGTGATGGGACTGAGGCGGGAGCGGACAGTTGAGCAGTGAGCCTCTGACGGATTAAGGCCCAATCCCATTTCTTTGCTCACTGTCTCAACCCTACATCTCAACCCTAACCCTACCCCTTACCCTCATTGCTCATGCTCATTGCTACCCCTAACCGATCCCCTACCAAATGGGACAACCCTACCCTGTGACGTCATCAAACCTGGGAAGATCTGGATATATCATACGACATGAAGCCGGCAAGCTCCCCAAACCGCGGCCCGCCCGGTCCACTGCCCGGGCTGCAGAGCCCCTATTACGGGCTCTGCAGCGCCGGCCGTGGACCGGGGGTCGGGCGGCCCCAGGGTCGGGGAGCTGCCGGGCTCATGTCGTATGATATCCAGATCTTCCGAGAGTTCCGTTCTACAGCCCTAAACACATTACCCCACATGCAATCCAAATGGGCGAAATGGGACATTAAAATAGGGCAAGTGTTGACATGGAACTATCCATGTTGGCAAGAGATCCGCGAGCTAATTCGCTAACTAGCGATTTGTGCATGACAATTCAACCCGCGGTGGTTATGTATCTGGTAATAACGAATGTCTATAATGCATTGAAACTACATTTCGATAAATATAACATTACTTATATAATATATATAATATATAATATATATAATATTACTAATATAATATATTATATTAGTTATATTATTATTATATTATATAATATAATATATTATATTAGTATATTTTTCACCTGGAGTCACTAGAACATGGAAGATCTGGATATCATACGACATGAGCCCGGCAGCTCCCCGACCGCGGGCCGGCCGTGGACCGGGGTCGGGCGGCCCAGGGTCGGGGAGCTGCCGGGCTCATCTCGTATGATATCCAGATCTTCCGAGAGTCCGTTCTACAGCCCTAACACATTACCCCACATGGCAATCAAATGGGCGAAATGGGACATTAAAAAATAGGGCAAGTGTTGACATGGAACTGTGTTGCGGAGATCGCGAGGGTAATTCGCTAACTAGCGGATTAGTGCATGACAATTCAACCCCGGCGGTGGTTATGTATTCTGGTTATAACGAATGTCTATAATGCATTGAAACTCACATTTTCGACAAATTATAACATTACTTATATAATATTACTAATATAATATAATATATTAGTATATTTTTCACCCTGGAGTCCACTAGACCATGGAAGATCTGGATATCATACGACATGAGCCCGGGCAGCTCCCCGACCGCGGGCCGCCCGGTCCACCGGGCCGGGCTGCAGAGCCCTATCACGGGCTCTGCAGCCCGGCCGAGGACGGGGTCGGGCGGCCCAGGGGTCGGGGAGCTGCCGGGCTTCATGTCGTATTGATATCCAGAATCTTCCGAGAGTCCGCCGGCCGCGGGCTGCAGGAGGTATAATTAATAAAATAATTAATAGTTTATTACAGAGAAAAACACTTAAATTTGTGTTTTTTTTCAAATCCTGTCGCATCTTTTCGCCCGCCATCTTGGTCTAGGATATTTCTTGATTTTTCAGTTTTCTCGCAAGGTATTGTGGGAGCAAGTCACAACTGAAGCGCTTTGAGGGGTGCCCCATCGAAAATCTCAATTTTGAAGGGGATGTTAGCCCTCCCCCTTACCCCTTAAGCTACCTTTAACTGGTATTGGGACATGGCTCCACGGCGCGTGAACGCGCAACAGTGAGGGCTAGGGCTGAGATTTTCCTTTGAGCAAAGAAATGGGATTCAACCTAAGACGCACCAACACTTTGCTTACTGTTCGCCGCTGGTAAAGCCGAGGCCCCGCTAGCCAACAGCATCTTTTATAATTTATTAGGATCTGAAATTAATTATTGATGCGTGATTTGATGCGTGAGTTCCCCGTATTGTTTCAGGGAGGTTTGTTTACTGAACGTGAATTTAATTGTTTATCATCGTCTTCATCTCATTCATCAGTTCAATTTTGGCAAAATTGCTCCATTCTCTTTAATCGTAAAACTCATGCCAAATAAAATAACATCATCAGATTATATTTTTAGATTGGCTGGATACTGACTAAAAATATAATATTCCATACATTATAAATAGGCTATATATCATAACCACGCAAACACGTCCGCTCTGCGTCACGATTCCACAGAAGTCGTGTCACTCCTCCCCCTGAAGGGCATCACGAATGTAAACGTGCGTTTCCCCCGTGATATGGAGACGAATGGGAAGGAACCGGGCGATGGTAATAGCATCCGAATCCCCTGGAAGACCAGAGCTATTGATCTGCTCAGAAGCCTCCACTCCACTGATATCTCCTGTCCAGGAATAGAACAGCACATGTTCTGAAGGGCTCTCTTGAAGAGCTCATTGGCCGGCCCGGTGAACTGACTCATCGTCCTTCCACTGTCGTTTCAGAATATGTAACACAACGGTGTTGGCCCCTCCGACGCGAACCCAAAACGCCCTCGTTGGCGCTGTTGGTGCAGCGCAAATCATTAGACACGCGTAATTAAATCTGAGTCTAAATGAGAGATTAGATTGCGCTGGTAGCATTGTGCATGCTGTCTGAAAGTCGTCCGTTTTGTCATCCCCCTTTTTGTTCTGCTGTCGGCTCTAAACTGTGTTCCTCTGCAGGGAAGTGTTGTGGGATGATGGGGAATGATTTATTGAGACTTTATCTGAAATTTGCTGTAGGAACGCTGCAGCTAAAGGGTCTGATCTGAAAGGGTTTTCGAACGAGGTCAGAGCCTTAACCAATCTCTTATTGGACCTACTCTACCTAAATCAGCAGACTTAGAAAGAGAATCACATGTGAGTCTTCAAAGCAGCCAATCAGATCGTCCTGGTCTGGACTAATGTAGCTTTGCGTTGTTTGGATCGGTCCTAAGCCTGCTTGTTAAGGCAACAGACTTCAACAACTTACTGTTGTTGAATTCTAAGGGACAGGCTATTGCTAGGTGACTGAAAGGTTTACAGGCAGTTCACCAGGCTTCAGTAGAGCATCATAAGGAGGTTTACTGGTCAACACACTTGACCACATTACAGATGGTAGCACCCTCTTTACCTCAACTTTTGTCTGCCATAGACTCGGTTTACCATTCTAGTCGTGCGTCTCCTTTATTTCTCTCTTGTCTTCCACTCACAATATCATCTTCTATAATCTATTATCATCCATCAACATTATGTACTATTATACTGCGAAGAAAATGACATTTCATCCATTCTGCACTTCAAATAGAATAGATGCTTGTCTTTGAAAGGAGACGTCGCGCTCCTAAGTGACCTATTGAGTTGATACAGAGTTGTGCTACCGGGGGTATTTGTGGGACACTTAACCTTCTTAATGACTTGCTGTGTCGAGTGATAAATTCAACCGACTGCATCCAACTGTATCCATCTCTCAACCTCCAGAATGCTGTATTCTGGTTCAGGCTGAAGCAGTTCAGAGCTGCTCAACAATGAGGCCCGTTGGCCACACAAAAGCCACCATTCATCAGACTGAATTCATCACCGCTCACTCATTCATAATCTCTGCGACACTGCCCACCCTCCCTTCCCCAGCTCACCCGGACCGTAACCCTGCAGACAATGTCCAATTCAGCGCGTTGGGTCCTCACTGGTACGGGGGTCTGCGTGTGACCTGTGGTCCGGCCCCCCTAGCCCGAGTGGATCGGACAGAAACTAGCTCGGCGCCGTTGTCTCCATCTATGAAATACAAACTCCATGAACCACCTGCTGTTGGTGCACCTCCACCCCCTCCTATCATTACTCCTCCTCAGAGTAGGTCACCATGATGAGACTACAGCGCCGGGAGAGAAAGAGTGATTGATAGGGTCGGCTTAGCCCGGGAGGTAGGTAGAGCAGTTGTCTTGTAACCGAAAGTTTGCTAGTTCGATCCCCATGTGTCGAGCAAGACACTTAACCCTAACTGCTCCTGACCAGCTGGCTGTCGCCTTGCATGGTTGACTCTGCCGTCGGTGTGTCAATGTGTGTATTAACCAATGTTAGTCGCTTTGGATAAAAGCGTCTTCTAAATGCCCTAATTGTAATTGATAAAAAAAGAAGGAGCGATTGCTAAAAAGATGTGTTTCTTGGGGGAGGGGATGAGGGACCACCTGATCCCTTTCAGTAGCTGGTTGCTCTGGCTCCTTGGTGCCTCCTCCCTCTCTGTGGGGCTGCCAGCGGTCAGACCGCTCTGTGGTCACATGTAGTCCCGTGAGGACCCGTGTACCATCGTCCACACGACACACCGGCTAATGAGGGAGCGCAGGAAGGCCCCCTCCTTCGTCCCCCAGGCCCCCCCGCCAGCGTGTCTCGCTGTCCTTTGTCTGCGTCTGAGGACGGAGACAAAGGACAGCGAGACACGCTGGCTCACTGGGACACGCCCTGCTGTCTGCACGGCCCTGGTTAGAAGCGTCTAATGGAGTCTGGGGTGGGCTCGGCCCGCACCTTCATGACCGGACATCTCGTGTTCTGTTTGGAGGGGTTTGAAGTGGTTGTCATTTGCATCCAGTTTTTGGTTATTCTGCGTCATGTTCAGATTTTATTAACAGCAGCCCTTTTTTAGCAAGTTCCGCAAAATGTTTTTTGTTGGATTTATTAATACAAGGAGCAGCTGGCAGTGTGTATGAAACTGTTTTGTGGTGGGACTGGGAATTCTGTTAAATTACAAATCAACGCTTTAATATTCCTTAAAAAAAACTAATCATGGAGATGAGCTGGTGCACTTTTGACCTTTGCATTCTGGTCGGAGAAGGCCAGTAGCTATGCTGCTAATGTCATCGCTAATGCTAGGGGGTGGCCTTTTCAGGTCTCAGCCGCTTGGCGGCTCTCGAACAGCTCTCTCGCTGGCCAGCAACACTGCACGTCTAACCCTGTCACGTGCGCGTCTATCCCGGTCACGTGCACGTCTATATTGGTCACGTGCACGTCTATCCCTGTCACGTACACATGTCTTTGTGGCCGTATGTCAAGACCATTTGCACACATTCAGGGAAGCTAGTATGTACTCAGGGCCCTCATGTGATTGTTCTCACAATATCGGCTCTACCGACTTGGTGTCCTTTTTGAGCGTGTGTCTTCCTTTGCCTGTGCGCTGGTACATCCTGTACCGCTAAAGGTACATCCAAACACCCAGTGAGGGAGAATGAATGAGATGGAGGGAGTCAGAGGGGGAACGAGGAGTGGTCAAGAGGGAGAGACGGACAGACCAGCAGAGTGGAACCACGGACGGAGATAGGACGCATGGTGATGGATGATGGTTGAGAGAGAGAGAGAGAGAGAGAGAGAGAGAGAGAGAGAGAGAGAGAGAGAGAGAGAGAGAGAGAGAGAGAGAGAGAGAGAGAGAGAGACTGACTGACTGACTGACTGACTGACTGACTGACTGACTGACTGACTGACTGACTGACTGACTGACTGACTGACTGACTGACTGACTGACTGACTGACTGACTGACTGACTGACTGACTGACTGACTGACTGACTGACTGACTGACTGACTGACTGACTGACTGACTGACTGACTGACTGACTCGTTCGGGGGAAAAATCATTTTGTGAAAGTGCAGACAGAATGTTTGGTTTGACTTTACCTGGCAACCCAAAACTGCGTGAAAAAATGCGAGATTTGGAGCAGTATCAATCCATAGCACCTCCCATCGCCGTCCATTTAAAATATTTAGTTTGAGGGTTTGGTTTTCTGTTGAAAGGAACAACTCTACATCTTGCGATTATCAACCAAAAGGTAGTCTCTGATATATCTGACTTGTCACCCTCCCTTGGCCCAACATCCAGTTGCTGAGTCGACAGATGCACTCACTCACTCACTGGGCGAACTGGGTTCAACTGGCAACCAGGCAACCAGGCCGCCGCAATGGCAAGTTCCAGCATCAGTTTACGGACTTTTGACACAAGCACAAATCCCAAAACAGTCAACCAGTCTATCAATCAATCAGATGTGTTCATGAAGCACCTGTCTGGACTCAGCTATTGATGGGTGAACACGAGCAAACCTGACGTTCAAGCAAGGCCTCATGCCTTGAGTCTATAGACTCAAGGTCAAGGCTATGAGTCTTTGCCTTGAGGCAGTAGACTCAAGGCTCTGGGTTTTTGCATGAACGAGAGGTTTTGCCTGATTGCAAGCAACCCTCGCCCCCACATTTGCAAGCAAAGGTCAAAGACTAATAGCCTTGAGTCTGTAGTCTCAAGGCTATGTATCATACTCTTAATCCTTAAGCCATATGTGGTGCCTGGCTGTCTTTCCAAATCTAAATAAGACATTGCTTGATACTTATTCTGGAAGCCCATGTCATACTACGGCTCTAGTAACACAAGACACATGGAGAGAGGGAGAGAGAGAGAGGGGGAGAGAGAGAGAGAGAGAGAGAGAGAGAGAGAGAGAGAGAGAGAGGGAGAGAGAGAGAGGGAGAGAGAGAGAGAGGAGAGAGAGAGAGAGAGAGAGAGAGAGAGTGTGAGTTAGAGTTTGCATAGTTTATTGGTTTAGCTGGCAGGGACCGTGTTCAGAACAGGCTCTATACCAGAGTAAACTGAATAGCTCATTTGCATCTGTGGTCAAGAGAGAGTTCCTCCCCGTCTCTCTCATAGAGAGAGACGGGGAGGTGGGATGGAGAGAGATGGGGGGGGGAGGTGGAATAGAGAGAGGGAGAGACCCTGATAGGACGGGTCGTAGTGGTGGTCTTGTAACATCTTATTTGTCAGACTGCCAACAAGGCCAATAAAAAGCCAAGGTGTGCAAGATTTAGAGTACTCCTTCTGTAAAATATGCGATCATGCGTTCTTGTCACAAAGCATTGGGTGTGTGTGTGTGTGTGTGTGTGTGTGTGTGTGTGTGTGTGTGTGTGTGTGTGTGTGTGTGTGTGTGTGTGTGTGTGTGTGTGTGTGTGTGTGTGTGTGTGTGTGTGTGTGTGTGTGTGTGTGTGTGACGGGTGGGTTAATATGCATTCCTTTTTCCTCCCCCAAAGGCATTTGGCAGCGTTTGCAAGATTCTTTTATTCCCCTGCCTCTCCTTTCCCAGATCGTAGTTTGGGAGTATTTTGGGATGTTTGTTTCAGACCGCAAAGAGTCTGCTATCTGCTTTGCCTGCATAATCGTGCCGCTCTTTATGAAGGCATGGGCTTCTCTTCTACTTTCACTTAGTTGTGTTTATTTTGGCGCGCTTTTACTTTGAATGTCGCCTCGTGTCCAAGGGTTTTGTTTTGGCGCGCTTTTATTTTGAGGGTCGACTCGTGTCCAATGGGTTTATTTTGATGCGCTTTTATTTTGAAGGTCCGTGCGTCTAAGGGTTCCAGGGCTGATGCCCATCTGTACAGGACGCGGGCACAAGACGCAGCAGCTGCTAATTGTCTGAAGCTGATTAGATTATCTGGCCCACTTACTGACTTCATTCTACTCATGGGGGTGCTTTGATGGCATTTCCCAGCTTTGAGTCGCCTGATTTCCTGGGTCAGGCTTGTTTGCGTAGTTGATTGGATGTACCCGTGTCGTGTGTGAATCCATGGCTTTAAATGGGTTCGCTCGTCATTGTTATAGTATGTTAACATTAATGAGAGAAAGACTATGTTTTTCAGTGTTGTGTTACACGGATTTTCTCCCTTACACACGTTTTCTACGTGTCGCTTGATGAGACAATGGATGGCCGTTTGAACTTGGCAGTGACATTCGTCAAGGTTAATGTGTATATTGTTATGCACAGAAACACAATTTGCTTATAGGTGGTTTAAATTATAGAGAGTGCATCAGACAAAGAAAGAGACCATTAACAAAATAAACAACAAAAGGTGCTTTTCTACCCAGTGGCAGCTCAAAGCTCTTTACAATATTGCCGAACAATGACCTATTCATTCACACACCGACGGCGGAGTCAACCATGCAAGGTGACAGCCAGCTCATCAGGAGCAGTGAGTAGGGTTGGGTATCGAACAACGGTGCCATTTGGCACCGAATTATGTCGGTCCTACCGAGTATCGAATTGTTTTGGAGAAAAAGGTGCCAAATTTCGATACTTTACGGTAGACGACGCGAAAGCTTTTATTTTATTATTTTTTATCTTCCTCCATAAGAACTCCAACTGAGAATGGATAGATGCAAGTTACTGCAACTTTATCATTAGTAAACCAACGTAGATGGCAAATATAAAAAAATATGTTATGTTGTATACATGATCATTTGAAATATATGAAAATGCCCTCACAATAAATCTGCCAGTTTGCACGTTGACTTCATTGTCATTGTATCCTTTTAATCTCAAAGTGCTATTAGAAAGAGTTATTAACGAATTATGGTGCTCAATGTATAATCATTTATAGAAAAGTAGTTTGCCGATAACCCTATAAGGTTTTCATAATATAAAGTATCGGAAAAAGTATCGTGAAGGTATCGTATCGAATTAAAGGTATCGGTTTCGGTATCGGTATCGAAAATTTTCAAACGATACCCAACCCTAGCAGTGAGGGTTAGGTGTCTTGCTAAGGGACACCCCAAACTCCACTCGGAGAAGGAGGGGATATAACTAGCAACCTTCCGGTTACAGCCACCCTGCTCCAAGGACTTTCTTCAACACATGAAAATGTTTGTGGGGATGAGAAATGATAGTTTAAAACAGACCTTGACTTTAAGATACTGAACTATTAACTAGACTTTCCCATAGCTTAGGAAGAGACTTTGCACCTTGTCATCTGTGACCTTTCTTTCATCCTGTAGAGAAATAACATCGCCCAATCACACCTCATCTCTCTCTCACACACACGCACACAGAGACACACACACACAGAGAGACACACACAGAGACATGCACACAGAGACACACACACACACACACAGATGCACACACACACAGAGACACACACAGAGACATGCACACAGAGACACACACACACACTCATATATTACGCACACACATAAATATACATATACGCACACACACGCACGCATAGACACACACACACACACACACACACACACAACACACACACACACACACACACACACACACACACACACACACACACACACACACACACACACACACACACACACACACACACACACACACACACACACACACACACACACACACACACACACACACACACACACACACACACACACACACACACACACACACACACACACACAGGGCAGTGTAGTGTCTGTCAAGCTGACTCTGATCACAGGCACCCTGCCGGCTGTGGCTGTCTGCTGGGTTTCTGATAACAGCGGCAGGCCCTGGAAACGCGATCCTCCCTCCTTCTTAGCACACTTAAGGAATACTGACAGAATACCGGAGGCTGTAATCCTGAAGCAACCCAACGATCATTTCCACGGCGATGGGAGACTGGGCCCATTTTCTTAAAGGTCTTAAAAATATTTCATTACTTATTGATTGACTGGATTCGCGACGCAAAGTTGCTTTAACTTTGTTTGTTGGCGACACTGGCTTAACGAATATTGTCTGCGTAAGAACTAATCTAAATACATGGGTGCCACATCCCTTGAGAAGGATGGCAGAGTGAGTGATCCCCCCCCCCCCCCCTTCAGGGAAGGTTGGGAGTTGTCTTGGGGGCCGTCATGGAGAGACACATGAAGGTAGCATAACAAGAGAGAGTCACAACTGTGTCGGACTGCAAGGGGGTGGCAAGTAGAGCACAGCGTTTCACCACACACTGCGTGACAACAGAGAGGTTTTGTGTTATGTGTGTCTGTTTATTTAAGCAGCATGTGGCTCGGGAGGTAAAGCGCTTTGGCTGATTACCCGTAAGGTTGCTAGCTCGAGTGTCAAGGTGTCCCCGAGCAAGACGCCTCATCCTAACTGCTCCCGACGAGCCGGCTGTCGCCTTTCTGTCTGACGCTGCCGTTGGTGTGTGAATGTGTGCATGAATGGGTTTACCTAGCGGTAACCAGACAGCCTTGCTGCCAGCGCCTTAGTGTGTTAGCGTGTTAGCCAACATGGCACCTGGTCGCCTGCAGGAAACCACATGGGTCTCCCGCAGGTCATAAGTCCCAAATTTAGAGAAAAAAGGGGCACTGGTGTGTGTGTGTGTGTGTGTGTGTGTGTGTGTGTGTGTGTGTGTGTGTGTGTGTGTGTGTGTGTGTGTGTGTGTGTGTGTGTGTGTGTGTGTGTGTGTGTGTGTGTGTGTGTGTGTGTGTACGGTTCAATAAGGTGGGTGATCCCCTGGTGTATTCAGCATAGTGCCAACTCTGAGTAGGACTATCAGTGCCGGAATTAGCAAATTGTAAATTAGAACGGAAAAAAAAAATATGTACCGACTGAATGGTGGATAGGCAGGTAAAGCTAATCTGTTGAGTACCGTGTCCTTACAATACTCAGAGTAAGTTTAAACATGTTTGGACTGTTGTGTGTGATTATCTATAGACAGGGTTATTTTCTTCCTTCATTCCTTGTCAATGAGTCATCTTGTTGGGTTGGATTCTTCTTGTGTTTCTTCCTTCTTAACTTGTTACACCCTTTACACGCAGGTATTCAGATTAAAACGATTTAATTTTTTTTTTTTTAGAAACACGCAGTAGTCCCACAACAGGATGCAATTTAACAGTAAATATAAAGACTGTTGCAATGATACATTACAGTAAAAATATCCTTTAAATAGTGAATTAGGTAAACTGAATTCTTACTTGTTGTTGTAATTGAGTTGTATACACAACAGCATATTGTGTTGATTTGGATTCTTCTTGTGTTTCTTCCTTCTTGTAGGGCTGCTCGATTATGGGAAAAAACATAATCACAATTATTTTGGTCAATATTGAATTCACGATTATTCAAACGATTATTTTTGAGTTTGAAAACATGTTTTTATTCAGCATGTCTCTCCCAAAAAACACTTTGTGACTGAGAGCTTTGAAATTATGCGTTTAAAAAATACACAAAATGGTAAAAAAGATGTTCAAATCTAAAATAATGTACAGATATGTATCCAGCTGTTCTGCACTTTCTATAAAACATTTGATAAAAAAAATTATATATAGAATCTGAAAAAATTGGATTATATTAGTTTTGTGATCGTTTGACGCTAAAATCTGAATCGCAATCAAAATTCGATGAATCGCCCATTGGGATTTAAATATTATAATTTCGTTTTTAACTCTTTCTTGTATTTTGTGCAGAAAATGAACAAGCAGTGAACAGGGCTATGCATTTATAGGCCTACATCAGTATTTTGTTTGATTCTTAGATTTGTAGTATTGTTTTCGTTATTGTTGGCTGTTTCTCAGCGTTGTTTAATATGTTCTGATGAATGTGACGTCAACGGAAAATGTTCTACATGACTGCAGCTGTTGATGGTTTGATAGCATTAAAGGTTCTAAAACTTTTTTTTTTACTTTCTCATCTTGCTACACCCTTTACTGGCAGGTATTCACAGTGCCGGATTTAGCAAATTGGGGGCCCAAGCCGAAGACATGTATGGGGCCCACCTCATCCGATCTTTAAGAGAGACCAGAGAAAACGGGGGGCACTGGTGTGTGTGTGTGTGTGTGTGTGTGTGTGTGTGTGTGTGTGTGTGTGTGTGTGTGTGTGTGTGTGTGTGTGTGTGTGTGTGTGTGTGTGTGTGTGTGTGTGTGTGTGTGTGTGTGTGTGTGTGTGTGTGGACGGCTTAATAAGGTGGGTGATCCCCTGGGGTACAGAGTGCTAACGCAAACACAGGATGAACCCCCCGATCTCGCTCTGTGTAGCCGTACACTGCTTGTATACCTGTGTGCATGCAACGCAATGAGAGAGAGTGTGTACACTGGGTTGTTTTTGTGAAGATCTTGTTGTCACCATTGGTACCAGGTCTCATTCGAATGCAGAAACAAGCAGACAAACCAGGAGCCACCAGCATTTCATATCCGTCAAACTGCTTGTATACGTGTGTGTGCATGCAACACAAACACGTATGTGTTGGTGTGGGTGTGGGTGTGTGTGAGAGTGTGTACACTGGTTGGTCGGTGTGATGATGTGAATGTCAACAATGGATTCAGATCTCATTAGAATGCGACTCGTGGCGAGGCAGGGTAGAGACGTCTAGCGCTGGCAGCAGCGACACGCCAGCTGAAGACTGACAAAGTGCGTAGCCGGCGCCGCAGCAGGCTAGATTGGATTTTTCTTTGCGAGCGGAGCCCTTTTGTCCAGTCCTGATGTCTGAAGCGGTTCTTCATCAGGTGCGGGCAGCATGGGACAGGCTAAAGCTGACACTGCTGGCTTGTAAGTACCGCAGCTAGCGAGACATGCTAACCCTCTGAAATATTTAGCTCCTGCCTCAGCGCAGGTTTGAGTCTGTCACAACAGCAGCCCGGCACTGACGTTGAGAAGATGTAGCGGATGGTTTTGTGTCAAAGACGGTTTTATTCTTAGTATCCTTGAGAAAATTTGGAAAATAACTTGACTCACTTTCTTATTTACTTAGTAGCTGTAATTGTATTGATTATTATCTGGATTCTCATTCGTTTTTTTTTAAAATCATACAGCGTTATTGATATAATTTTTCAGAAAGACTATTGCATTGTGACAAAAGAAAAGAGGATTCATTCAGTGCAATAAGTGTGTGTGTGTGTGTGTGTGTGTGCGTTTGCCTGTCTGTGTGCGTGCATGCATGACATCTCTCCCCTTTTGTCAACTTCTCTGCTCTTTCTGTGCTCTGGGTCCGCACTAGTCAAGCGAGTAGGACTATCAGTAGCGGATTTAGCAAATGGGGGGCCCAAGGCAAAGATATGAATGGGGCCCACCTTATCCAATCTTTAAAAGAGAACGGAGAAAAAATATGTACCGACTGAACGGTGGATAGGCAGGTAAAGCTAATCTGCTGATTACAGTGTCCGCAGAATACTCAGAGTAAGGGTAAGCATGTTTGTACTGTCGTTTGAAAAAAAAAAAAAATTGTTTGGTTCCGGTTTCCGACCGACCCTGTCAATTTATGTGCGACCCAAATTATTTTATGAGCTTGGAAAAAAAATATATATATACTGTGTATATATATGTTTTGATGCAAACTTTACGTTTTTGTACAGCACCTCTTTATTCTGTACAAGGATGAGCGCATTCTCTCGTTTTTAAATGAAAACAACCTACCTATCATCCGCTGGAAAAAATAAAATAAAAAAATAAAATGAATTCCCTACCTACCCATGACCTCAACTGACAACCAACAGGAACCAAACTTTATTTTTCTTTAGGCCTAATAGAGAGGGGTTTTTTCTTCCTTCATTCCTTGTCAATGAGTCATGTTGTTGGGTTGGATTCTTCTTGTATTTCTCCCTTCTTAACTTGTCACACTCTTCACACACAGGTATTTAGATTAAACTATATGCATGTTTTTTTTTAGAAACACACAGTAGTTCCACAAAAGGATGCAATTTAACAGTAAATATAAAGACTGTTGCAATGAAACATTACAATAAAAATATCTTAAAACTATCAAATAGTGAATTCTGTAAACTGAATTCTGACTTGTTGTAATTGAGAAATTGGGAAGCTTATCTACACGGAAGTAAAGAGAAAAAAACTTCCCCTTTAAACCCTGCATTCATTTCTTTACTCCAAAATGAAGATAAAAGCAGGTTTCAGATAACACCTGTCTTTGCCAAAATGCCAGGAAAGCCAGCACTGTTTATTCTTTTTTTAAGATCAAATCAATATCAATATAACCAGCAAGACAAGTAGTTAGGGTAAACCCCCACAAACAGTCATATACTCAGAAAAACATCACAAACAGCCAAATACTAAGCAAATATTGCCAAGGAGAATAATTTACTTTGTGAGAGAGAGAGAGAGAGAGAGAGAGAGAGAGAGAGAGAGAGAGAGAGAGAGAGAGAGAGAGAGAGAGAGAGAGAGAGAGAGAGAGAGAGAGAGAGAGAGAAGAGAGAGAGAGAGAGAGAGAGGAGAGAGAGAGAGAGAGAGAGAGAGAGAGAGAGAGAGAGAGAGAGAGAGAGAGAGAGAGAGAGAGAGAGAGAGAGAGAGATCGAGATCTACATCACACGCTTCTAACACAGTGTACTACTTATTAACGTCTCCTCACAGGTCTTCACCTAGCGCCACTTTACAGCTAGCTGCTGCTGCTGCTGTAGCGGCAATGCTTTGGACGTTGTTGTTCCTGTCTTTATCCCCAACAGTAGCCGTAGAAAAGTGGGTCATCTTCGGCAGCGTTGCCAAATACTTACCGGCATCTTTTCGCGTTCTTCTTTTATTTGAGCCGCTTGGATCATTTTCCTATTTTTTCCTATTTCCTATTCCTATTTTTCCATTTCCCCATTTCCTAACCCTTAACTTTATTTTCGCTTTTAGCCTTGTCTTTTTTTCTTTTCTTTTTTTTGAGGTTGGTTGGGGGCCCCAAGCGGCCGCTTACCTTCGCCTCTATGTTAAAATCACCACTGAGGACTATATTGACATAGTTATACAAGCATAATGCTTTGACACGCTGTGTGTTTATCCACCCATCCCACAGACACGGACATACAGCTCAGGCTCAATACCAGAGAGATGGGCCTCACGGTAAACTGTCTGCTGCTGGCCTTACAGTCGAGTTTGCCCTGCCTGAGCGTATCCTCTGAGAAAGTGCCGGGCTTGTTGGACCGTCTCTCTGGTTACCGGGCCGAGTGGTCGCCCCGGGCACCCGTAGCGATGAAGGGAGAATGGCGAGGGCCCCTTCCGCCGGGCCCCTCGGTTTACACTGAGCAGCGGGGTGCTTTCATCAAAGCCGCCTCAGAAACCGCCGACCAGATCGACCGCTTTATTTTGCACTTCACCGGCTCTCTGAAACAACGGGCTCGAGTAGCCTGGCAGAAACCCCTGACCGGAAGCCAGACTGGGAGAGAACATTGCTGCATTATGCCGATGCATGTACAGACACGCACGGAAAATGACACCCATCTGATTGGGTTGTGCGTGTGTTGATGATGTGTAGCGCTGTGTGGCTGTTGTGTAGTGATCGAACACACGGCATTGTAGAGCCGACCTGCATTACTGTACTGTCGCACATGTGCTCTATTCAGCCTGCTGGTGGATGTCTCTCGGAAAGAGAATCCCTGGGCTTCATGGTGTCTGTCTGTCTGTCTGTCTGTCTGTCTGTCTGTCTGTCTGTCTGTCTGTCTGTCTGTCTGTCTGTCTGTCTGGCTGGCTGGCTGGCTGGCTGGCTGGCTGGCTGGCTGGCTGGCTGGCTGGTGGACGTTGTCTTTATCTCTTTCTGTCTGTCCCTCTGTCTCTCTGTCTGTCTGTCTCTCTGTCTCTCTGTCTCTCTGTCTCTCTGGTCGGTGGACGTTCTTCTCGTGCGCCTCAGGCCCTGTGGTTTGTGTGCTGGAGTGTTCTTTACCTGACCATGTTAACTCGGAGCATGAGACCTGTTTGCGGGGATGGGTGTGTCTGTCATCTCTGGGGCGGGCGGCGATATTTACACTCAACCTGCCTTAAGTGGAGGACGGTGAGCAACAAGGTGACCGATCATTTATGTCTCTGTCTCCCTGCCTCTCTCTCTCTCTCCCTGTCGCTCTCTCTCTCGCTGACAGACAAGCTGTTTGGGAAGCGTCTGCTCCAGGCCGGGAGACACATCATGTCCCACAAGTCCTGGATGAAGTCGGTGCCCACGGAGAACTGCGACCTGCTCATGACGTTCGCAGGTAAATATCCCACCACGCGCAAACACACACGTCCATCGGAGAGACTCGCAAACAAGACGCGCAAACGAGAACACTGAGGCCGGACGCAGATATCGATCATCTGCACCCATATGCGTTCGGACAGCGTGTCGAACGCTAATCCGCTACAGCTCGCTATCTGCTATGGTTCCAGTGTTGTTGTTGTGAATTAGATGAGGTCCCAGTGTTGTTGTGAATTAGATGCAGCAGCTGTGCAGGTAGCCCGGGGGTTTGTGGCGGCACGATAAACACCACGTGACGCGGGAAGGGAAGCGTTGATGCAGCGGGGGGGGGGACTGTAACGAGTGACGACTGAAACGCAACCTTCTGGTGACCTGGCTCCAATTAGGTTATCTCCAGAGCAATAAGAGACTAAATGTGTTCCTTTTGTGAATATTTATATGTCTATATGTATGTATGTATGTATGTATGTATGTATGTATGTATGTATGTATGTACGTATATCTATGATTCTGTTCGATATTTTAAATAGGATAATGACCATCTTTGGTGAAATGGCAGATAAAGAATGTTTTAACGTTCATTGTAATGCTGAACTGTCTAATTTAATTGTTTAATTGGGATTGAAACACACTCCCCCTGTCTCCCCCGTCTCCCCCCCCCTGTCTCCCTCCGGTCCTCCCTCCCACTCAGACTCCACGGACGACCACACGTTGCTATGGCTACTGAACCACATCCGGCTGGGCATCCCCGAGCTGATCATCCAGATCCGGCATCACAAACAGACCAGCGTGTACGCCTTCTTCGTCACAGCAACCTACGAGAAGTAAGAACGACCCCTGCCCGTGTGACGGTGGTAGCAGCAAGTACACCACCCGATGCACCACCCTCATACGCCAGCTGGGTGTTGAGCACCTGCTCGCCGCTGGCTTTGACGTCTTGTTGCACCCCGCTGTGTCTTGAGATGGGGGCTCTGATATTGTCTGTCGATGGAATCAGAAAGATGCGGGCTGCGGGTTTTTCCGTGCGCTGATCGACAGCTGTATTCCCGGTGTTCCGGGCTCCGGGGGTGAGTTGTGTAAAGCGGTTCTCAACTTTGGAGTCCTGCAGGGGCTACTCAAAAGAAGAAAAGAAAAAAAAACATTGTTTTTCATACTCAGCAGGTTTAAATTCTGAAAGCCAGACAATGGAAAATCGAGAAAATGGACAAGTGGTTCAATTTAAACCAGAAGGGGTTAAGGAGAATCCCTGAAAAAAGAAAAACACGTCCAGAAACACCAAAATGTCGTCAGTTTACAGAACAATATATGTAAATGGCATCCATCTCGACACAGGCGTGTGCTTCATGCAACTGCTGCCTTACGAAATTCAGAGTATTTGCACCCTTTTAAATGTTCATGTTTACACTGCCAAATAGAACGCACATACATTATTTATGTTCATTTTATTTATTTTCCTCCCCAAAAAAGTTTTGTGCCGGTGAGGGGGTAGATAAAGTTTGAGAACCACTGATGTATAGAATACAGATCGTAATCCGAGGGCTGTATTCCATCAAGGTGGCCTTCACTGAGAAGATTGCGCACAACCGTGCGTTGTTGGATGTGTGTGTGCTCCCTACTTACCTCGGGGTTGTCCCTCCCCAGCTGTTAAGCGGTACAGTCTATTTGTTTCTAATCGGAACAGGCCCCGGGTTCAACTGCAGCCGGCTGCCGCTGCCAGGGTGCAGGATTACAGTGTGTCAGCCTCAGAGTCCGCTTTGACTTCTACCTGGAGCGATGTGCTTCGTTTATTTTCGGGTTGCTCCTCAAATGCCCGTACAACACGAGTCACATGCGTACACGTGCGTGTCTGCAGGCTCAAAGAGTTGCGACAGAAAAGGAGCGAATCCACCCGACGCTCCCTCAAGGAGTAATGACGGTGTAAGGTGGAGGTAGGGCTTTTTCGCTGGGAATTGAGACGTGTTCATTCAGCGGCGAGCTATCGTCTCTGGGTTAGTAGCACACAGACACTCCGCGCCGACGGCGGTTAAGCTGGGAATGAAGGAGGTTAACAGCGACCTCAACGTTAAGAGTTATGTGCGCTGGTGTGACGATGATGATGACTACACCGAGCTCCCAAAAGCACCTCGTCTTCATCCTCTTTCTCCCTCAGAGCACACACTCTGCGGAGCGTTAAGGGGAAGGCATCAGCGTCCGACGAAGCATTTTTTAGCAGCTGTCGGAGATTCCTTCAGCTTCGCTTTGCTGCGCGTGCAAATAAAAATACCGAAGCAGTCCATCTTGAACGTCAATTTTACGCAGATGTGAACAAGGTTGATGATGGGAGACGGGAGAGGAGGAAGGGAAAGATGATGGAAACGACGAGAGAGAGAGAGAGCAAGGGAAGTATTAAAAGCCGTAGAGAGGAGGGGGGTGGGTCGGAGAGAGGAGGGGGGTGATGATGAGGGGGGGGTCTCTGAAAGTGTGCCAGTGTCTTCGAAATGTACTGCTGAACGTTTGCAGCGTGAGCCAAGTGTGTGTTGGCTTCTCCACCCACGAAAGACACGCGGTGTGTGTGTTGTACTAGCGTGTGTGGTCACAAACTGGCGCGCAAACACACACGCGCACACCTTCGCACACACACACACACACACACACACACACACACCTCTCCCAGTTTAAAGCTCAAACACACAAGCGCACACATCACACACACACACACACACACACACACACACACACCTCTCCCAGTTTAAAGGTTGACCTACATCTTAAGTGAGCCATCATCTCTGTTTCACCTTGAATTCCCAGTACAGGTTGAGGCGGGACCCAGGAGGTTTGAGGTGCGTGTAGAAGCTAATGGAGTGTAACGATCTCTCTGGTGCGTTCATAACGACGTTGGGATGTATGAGACGGCTTCCTCTTGATTTTTGAATAGCATGCATACAGTAGGTCTATGTATGGCCGCTTCTAATTGCTGTTTTGGAACGGTTAGCCGCTTTGAGATAGCATTGGAGCTTACACAAGCTAGGGGGGCCCGAATAGCTTGGAGGACAGCACCAAGTAATACGTGGTCCTGTGCAAAAACAAGGACCACGGCCGGTCGCACTGTCTCAACGTTATAACTGGACAACGGCTTGTACTTGGACTTGAATATGTTTATAATGTCTTCGGTAAGACTGGACCTGACGAAACGATCTCACAATGGCTTTCCTTTCTGAGTCAACTGCGATCCCTACACTGGCAAACTCTGCTTCCACCTCTTGCTGCCCACAAAGTTGAACTTCCGCACATGCGTGCGGTTAAGGTACTGCAGTGAAACCGCGAAGCGCATCACGAGACCAGAGCTCGTCCCCGGCGCGGCGCACCGTAGGAAAACAACGGAAAGGTGGGCGTTGCGATTTCTCAACCTTCCTCCCCCCCCCCCCCCTCTCCCTCCTCCCCCCTCCTCCCTCCCCCTCCCTCTGTTCTGACGACGCTGCATCTCGTCCCTCGGAGTTCTGCTGAAGTAGCAGCACGGCCCGCTGATGGATATTTGCCCAATTAGCATAACTCCAGAAGGCGGTCCTCCGAGCAGTATCCCCTCGCTCGTCCACGCGGTTCTCTCTCTCTCTATCCCTGAACGTTCGCCTGCTCCCTCTCCTGGTTCACCCCGACGGGACAGGACAGGACGGGACAGGACAGGACGGGACGGGGGGGGGGGGGGGGGGGCAAAGACGTGGCTCGGGAAGCAGAGCGGGTCGGCTGGTCTGCCCTGACTGCTCTGGGCAGAGAGGTGTGGCGTCCCCTGTCTGTATTAAAGTTATAGAAAGAATTCATGATGGTTACCCACCATTACTCCCGAGGAGACTCGACTTCCTTCCTTCCGAGAGAGAGAGAGGGGGAGAGGGAGAGAGGGGGAGAGGGAGAGGGAGTCTCATTAGGATTCCTGGCAGCTGTGCACCTCTAAAAGGCCCTCTTTGCACTTATTGACTTGGATTACGTAAAAGTCGTTTGTGAATAGAAGCAGCTGCTTTTGGCTGCGTTCCCCTCCCCTCTCTCCCTGTGCCGGATGGTGACCTTTGCAGTGAATCACGGGGAGGGGTTTGGCGCGGCCTGTGAGCCCCCAGCCCGCGCGCCCCCCCCCCCATCCATCCATCACCGGGCTGCTGAGCACGTGTGACTCGGTCGCCTCACGGCTCCTCCGTCAGGCACAGGGCGGGGTGATGGATGGAGGCAGGCAGCGTCGGTCCAGCGCCTCAGCACTGGCTGCTGGTGTGTGTGTGTGTGTGTGTGTGTGTGTGTGTGTGTGTGTGTGTGTGTGTGTGTGTGTGTGTGTGTGTGTGTGTGTGTGTGTGTGTGTGTGTGTGTGTGTGTGTGTGTGTGTGTGGTCAGTCAGTTTGTGTGTTTAGGAGACAGAATGAGGTGCACTTTCCGCCTGTTGGGGGTGTGGGAGTGAAGGACGCTCCATCATTACGCTGGTCTCAATCCAGTGCCACTGGGATGGGGGGGGGGGGTTGAAATAGGGGGGGGGGGGATTTGGGCAACTGCTGAGCAGATGAGATGAATGAAGTGAAAGGTGAGGGAGGGTCCGAGGGGGGCGGGGGGAGGACGTCCAGAAAAGGGGGTACTTTTCAAACGCCCAGAGCTTCAGGAAAACCTTGTTTTCAAAATACTAAATATTGATATCTTTGAAACACAAAAATACAAAAAGAATGGCCTACATTTCGGCCGTCGGCCTCCGAAGGAGTCAGGGGGAGACTTTGAAAATCGAATGTGAAGCCAAAGTATTCCAAAGTGTACATAAACACACGCAAACAAAACGAACACACAAACGTGTGTACTTATACAGTACATCCACAAATATGTGAACATATACATGCTTGAACAAAATGCAAACACAAACATGTGTACAAATACATGCACACAAACATATATGCAAACGTGTGTACACAATCATTCCTGTATTCCTGACACTAATACTACTAATGCAGCCACTCCTCTCCCAATATTTGGTGCATGGCTCAGAGAGAGAGAGGGGAGAGGGGGGAGAGAGGGGGGAGATGAAGGGGGAAAGCGGGGAGGAGAGACTGCAGGAGAATGAGGACAGGATGACGGGTAGGAGGTGTGAGAGGAACAAGATGTGGGGAAGAAAACAAACACACACACACCAACGCACACTCACGCACGCACGAAGCACACACACACACACACCTGGCATGTTCCGTTGACATGCGTGCAAAGATGAAGATATTTCACCGTGAGATAATGTTTGGCACCGCCGATGTTGCAAACATCCCGACATGGAAATTGCACTAATCTAACACCCCCCACCCCCACAGTTCTGCACTTTGATGCATCTGTATCACAAAAAAATAATCTGGTCTAAATACATACAAAGTGAACCAATTATTTATGTGTGTGTGAGCTGCTGCTATTGTCAGCAGTATAATATACAGTATATGTACCGTGCCTGAATATTTGCTGTGCATGTTTTATGAAGTACTTAATTGTTGTGTCTGTGTGTGTGTGTGTGTGCTTGTGTGGGCGTGCACGTGTGTGTGTGTGTGTGTGTGTGTGTGTGTGTGTGTGTGTGTGTGTGTGTGTGTGTGTGTTTGCTGTGTGTGTGTGTGTGTGTGTGTGTGTGTGTGTGCGCATGCGTGTGTGTGTGTGTCTGTGCATGTGCGTGTGTGTGCATTCGTCTTTGTGTGTGTGTGTGTGTGTGTGTGTGTGTGTGTGTCTGTGCATGTGCGTGTGTGTGTTGTGTGTGTGTGTGTGTGTGTGTGTCTGTGCATGCGTCTGTGTGTGTGTGTCTGTGTGTGTGTGTCTGTGCATGCGTCTCTGTGTGTGTGTGTGTGTGTGTGTGTGTTTGTCTGTGCATGCGTCTGTGTGTGTGTGTGTGTGTGTGTGTGTGTGTGTCTGTGCATGCGTCTCCGTGTGTGTGTGTGTGCGTGTGTGTTTGTGTGTGTGTGTGTGTGCGTGTGTGTGCGTGCGCGCGCAGCCTGCTGCGGGGGGCCGAGGACCTGGGTCTGAGGAAGGCCATCAAGCCGGAGTACGGGGGCGGGGCCAGGAGCTTCTCCTGCGAGGAGGACTACACCTACGAGAACATCGAGAGCGAGCTCTGCTTCTTCACCTCACAGGTGGAGCCCGCTGTCACTCAGACGCACTGACCACACCTCCCTGTGGACACAGTGCTCACAGCCTTCACAGTATCACACTGCAGGGCACATGATGCAAATGTGTGTACAAACGGACACGCAAACATGCGTACATATGAATGCACTGACGAAACGAATACACAACTACGTGTACATATACATCCACAAACATGTGATCGGACAAAACTGACACACAACACTTGTGTGTGTTACATTGCACGAGCGAAACGCACAAATGTGTGTTGATATTAAGCATAACCTATCTTGAAAATTTGGATGTCAAACTTAAAAAAATACAGCCTGAAAAATACAGAAATACATCCGCTAGACCCTGGAGCACAACACTCATGGAACCCTTCCTCCCTCTTGCCCTCGCCACAGGAGAGACAGAGCATCATCAAGCACTGGCTGGACAACCTACGTGCCAAGCAAGGAGAGGTGCTCCACAACATCAACTTCCTGGAGGGCCAGCCAATCAGTGAGCAATATACATTTGAACTTCCTGTTTTGATGCACGCTGGTGCAGAAAGCTCATTTGGCTTTCTGTCTTTTTATATATTTTTTCTTTTCACAAACGGTACATTAAGTTAATCCGTCCTATTACTATTGAACCATCTTTTTATTTGATCGAATTGTTTTAGCACTCTATTTTATTACTCACACTCTGTTTGCCCTGCCAATCTCTTCTGCCACTCAACATGACTGTTTGTGTTTGTGTGTGTGCGTGTGCATGTGTCTGTGTCCCCGTGTGTGTGAATGTGTATGTGTGTGTCTTTGTGTGGGTCTGTGTGTGGGTCTGTTTCTTTGTGTGTGGGTGTGTGCGTGTGTGTGTGGGTTTGTGTGGGTCTGTTTCTGTGTGTGTGTTCGTCTTTGTGTGTGTGTGTTCGTCTTTGTGTGTGTGTGTTCGTCTTTGTGTGTGCCTGTGTGTGTGTGTGTGTGTGTGTGTGTCTGTGTGTGTGTGTGTGTGTGTCTGTGTGTGTGTGTGTGTGTCTTGTGTGTGTCTTTGTGTGTGTGTGCGTGTGCGTGTGCGTGTGTGTGTCCGTGCAGTCCCTGAGCTCAGTGCGCGGGGGGTGATCCGCCAACTGTTCCCACTCCATGAGCAGCGGATCCTCAGCCAGCTGATGAAGTCCTGGGTGCAGGCCGTGTGTGAGAAGCAGCCGCTGGGTCAGTAGAGCAGCACACACACACACATGGTGACACACACACGCACACACACATCACGCAGAGTTCATAGGGTCAAAAATAATAGAGGACAAGAGTAGACAAAACATATTCATGCATGAGGCATGTACACTTATTGTGCTTATTTACACACACACACACACACACACACACACACACACACACACACACACACACACACACACACACACACACACACACACACACACACACACACACACACACACACACACACACACACACACACACACACACGGAAGGGCATCTATATCAAGATATATGGTCTCTTTGCGTTATGTTATGTATCTATATTAAATATATATTTGATGTGTTTATTATGTTATGTATATTAATATATGGTCTGTATTATGTTATGTATCTACAGTATATAATATTAATATATGGTCTGTATTATGTTATGTAATAATGTATGTGTTGATTCCTAGATGATATCTGCGACTACTTCGGGGTGAAGATCGCCATGTACTTCGCCTGGCTGGGCTTCTACACCACCTCCATGCTTTACCCCGCCGTCATCGGCTTTGTGCTGTGGATGCTCACCGAGTCAGACCAGGTACACACAGCACACACACACACACACACACACACACACACACACACACACACACACACACACACACACACACACACACACACACACACACACACACACACAGCACACACACACACACACACACACACACACACACACAACACACACACACCACACACACACCACACACATCGAACACACACACACACCGAACACACACACACACACACCGAACACACACACACACTGAACACACACACACACACACACACACACACACACACACACACACACACACACACACACACACACACACACACACACACACACACACACACACACACACACACACACAGAGTCACACACACAGTCACAGTCACACACACACACATTTGTTAGCCACATGTAAATATTAATTAAGTAAAGTCACAAATACATTTTCAAACCATGGGATTAACCATTGATGATTTTAAATAACAATGAGAAAATCAGAATAAAGAAAATCAATAATGCAAAATTCTGGGAGAATTATTGCGATATCAAAAATGCAGTCGTTTCCCTTGGTTATTAACCACTTCAAGGTGTGTGTGTGTGTGTGTGAGTGTGTGTGTGTGCGTGTGTGTGTGTGCGTGTGCGTGCGGTGGAGCTGTGTGTATATTCACGTAAGGCTGAGCTGTGTGTACAGCTAGTGTTTCCCTTCGACGTGTCCCCTGGGGCCCGTGGCTGACCATGCGTGTGTTTGGCGGTTGTGCAGACGAGCCGGGACATCTGCTCGGTGGTGTTTGCGCTGTTCAACGTGGTGTGGGCCACGCTGTTCCTGGAGCGCTGGAAGAGGAGGGGCTCCGAGCTGGCCTACAAGTGGGGGACGCTGGACAGCCCGGCTGAGTGCCTGGAGGAGCCACGACCGCAGTTCAGGGTACGGACCCCCCAAGGAGCTGGGGACCTCGGACCCTTCTCTGGCTCCTGTTCTTTGTCACCATCTCTTCTACCTGAATATCCTCATTTACTATTCTCCACTTCCACTCTTCTCCTCTCCTCTCCCGTTCTCTCCTCTCCTCTTCCTCCCCTCGTCTTCTCTCCCCTTCTCTCCTTTCCTCTTCCTCCTCTCCTCTGATTTCTCCTCCTCTCCTCAGTCCTCTCCTCTCCCCTTCTCAGTCCTCTCCTCTCGCCTTCTCTCTTCTTCTCACTCCTCTCCTCTCTTCTCCCTTCCTCTCCTCCTCTCTCCTCTAAAGATGTCCTCCAGCGCTGTTGTCTCTTCCTCCTCTCGCTATCTCTCCCTTCTCTCCTCTCCTCTCCTCTCCTCTCCTCTCCTCTTCCTCTCCTCTCACTGATGTCCTACAATGCTTTAGTCGCACACGCCCTCTTACAGATCTTATTCTGTGTGTGTGTGTGTGTGTGTGTGTGTGTGTGTGTGTGTGTGTGTGTGTGTGTGTGTGTGTGTGTGTGTGTGTGTGTGTGTGTGTGGTGTGTGTGTGTGTGTGTGTGTGTGTGTGCTTGTCTCCTTGCGTACACCACCCTCCCACCCACCCAGGGGGTGAAGCGCTGCAGCCCCGTCACCGGCTGTGAGGAGTACTTCTACCCCCCGTGGCGGCGGCTGGTGTTCAGGTGGCTGGTCAGCCTGCCCGTCTGCCTGCTTTGCCTCTGCGTCGTCTTCCTGGCCATGCTGGTCTGCTTCGAGCTGCAGGTCAGACCCCCCACCCCGGCCCCCCACCTGGGCCCCACGCTCAGTGGACCCCCTAGCACGGTCACTTAGCTTAGCATAGACGCTTTGAGCCTTAGCTTAGCAGAGACAGTGGTGGGCATTTTCTCCTCTCCTCTCTCCTCCTTTTCGTGTTGAATAATCTTTTCAACAATCATGCCTTCCGCTATTATTGTTTGGTGTTATCATAAAAATACGATATCAATGTTCAATCCAGTGAAAGTGCAGTAATTACTAATAACGTTTAAATGATTACATCATTAAAGCCTTAAGATGTGAGCTTTGTAAAGATAAGGTCAGACAGAAAATACATTCTCCCCCTGGCTGGCTATCATTTAATGAATTTCACTACAATAAAAGCTCTTAAAGGGTAATTCCGGTGTAAAATGGATTTGGGATATGTTTTGTATGATAATGAGTTGAAGGGTTCATTTTGGAGCACAAAAAACGCATAAAGACGCTTTCTTCAGTTGGCTGATTTTAGCCGATTCTATCATAGCGCTATAAACTTGGAACGAAGGGGGCAGTGGTTATGGTAAAAACTAAATCGCTATTTTAAACCACTTAAAAGGCTAGAAACAGAGCGAACACAGAGCTTGCGTGTTGCTGACGGACGTCACAAGCTCTGTGTTCGTCAATCTACTTATCGAGTCTTAAAAACAAAATGGCGTCGACGGGTGAACTACCGACGGTGTTGTGTGTAGAAAATGTCCTTTTTAATAAACAATCTGTACACTTACAAAATCCTCAATGCCTCGTTTTATATGTTAAGACCCTTATTATACTACCAAAGAAGTGTCGGGCTACTTCTAGCCTTTTAAGTGGTTTAAAATAGCGATTTAGTTTTTACCATAACCACTGCCCCCTTCGTTCCAAGTTTATAGCGCTATGATAGAATCGGCTAAAATCAGCCAACTGAAGAAAGCGTCTTTATGCGTTTTTTGTGCTCCAAAATGAACCCTTCAACTCATTATCATACAAAACATATCCCAAATCCATTTTACACCGGAATTACCCTTTAAATCCTACCTACAGCATAAACTTTCAGAGGAGAGTATTGAGTAATGAATGTCGGACTAAAGGTCAGATCAAAATGCTATCCCTCTGCAGCCCATTTGGCAGGACCCATAAACTCGGTTTTTTTGTCTCCCAGAGGTCACGTGATCCCTGGCGTTGCTGTAGATTCAACCGGCCCCTGACCAAAAACCCCTTCTTGTTTTCCTGCAGGAGTTTGTGATGGGGATCAAAGAAATGCCACGGCTAGCTCGCTTCATCCCCAAAATCATGCTAGCCATCACTGTGAGCGCGTGTGACGAAGTGTACAGGAAGATAGCCTTCTGGCTCAACGACATGGGTGAGCAACGACGGGAGCTCTGACGCCTCATTCATTAACCGGGGACGTATTATACCACCAGACGGGAGTGTGGTTAGCCGTTTTTGGAAATCAGAAATCTTCTGACATCACAAGTGGCCGTGTCCACCTAGATGTGCGCCGGATAGATCAGTCTACCAGCCCACCGGGTGGGCTGGTAGACTGATCTATCCGGCGCACATCTAGGCCACATCTAGAGCCAGATTTCTAAACTCACACCTGGTTGCTATGTCAGGGGGACCGTTAACAATGATCGTGTTTGGACACAACCACACTCAAAACCCCCAGGACCGAGCTCCGAACCTGGGGAGACAGGGCCGTCTCAGTGGCCGCACCCTTCCCTATGGAAGTCCCTTCCCCAACCCCATCAGACAGGCTAACACTCTGCCTTCATTAAAACAGGCCCTCAAAACCCACCTCCTTTAAGACTGCTGTCACCACATAACCTCCTTTCCTTCTCTCCCCTCCGTCCCAATATACGTTTTTATTAAATGTTACATTTGTAACTCTGTAAAGCGTCTTTTTGCAAGTATTTAGAAAAGCGCTGGACGAATCGAATGTATTCTTATTGTTGTTATAATTAATCCACAACAAGAAGGACCATCGTTCTGGGAGCGTAAGGCGATACCGTAGGTCATTCTATATCAGCCGTCAAAGTACTGTCAGGAGAAGGGGCAGGTGGTGGATGTGACGCAGGGGGACGCTTGATGCTGATGGGACTGTGTTCCTACAGAAAACTACAGACTCCAGAGTGCCTATGAGAAACATCTCATCATCAAAATGGTTCTTGTGAGTGTTCACCAATCACATATTCAACTGCAACAATTTAAATATTAAGTGCTGCAATAAGCTTACGTTTGTTTTCTCACTGACAAAAGAACTGACCACAGTCTCTGCCTCTCTGCCTCTCTGTCTCTCTTTTCCTCTCTCTCTCTCCGTCTCCCTCTCTTGCAGTTTCAGTTTGTAAATTCTTATCTTAGCCTTTTCTACATCGGGTTCTACCTCAAAGACATGGAGCGTCTGAAAGAGGTAGGAGACACCATAGCATTGGAGCGGTCACTGTACGGTCTGTACTCTCTGTTTCTGTGTGCGCCACTGTCTCATCCATCCATCCATCCATCCATCCATCCATCCATCCATCCATCCATCCATCCATCCATCCATCCATCCATCCATCCATCCATCCATCCATCTGGGGTCTGTTTCTTCTCTTTTACTTTCTGCATGCGTAGGGAGGGATGGATGGATTGATCCATCCATCTATGCCTGTTTTCATGCATCCAATCCATCACATCCATCCATCCATCGCATCCATCCAATCCATCCATCCATACAACCATCCATCCATCCATCCATCCATCCATCCATCCATCCATCTCATACATCCATCCATCCATCAATCCATCCATCCATCCATCCATCCATCCATCCATCCATCCATCCATCCATCCATCCATCCATCCATCCATCCATCCATCCATCCATCCATCCATCCATCCATCCATCCATCCATCCATCCATCCATCCATCCATCCATCCATCCATCCATCCATCCATCCATCCATCCATCCATCCATCCATCCATCCATCCATCCATCCATCCATCCATCCATCCATCCATCCATCCATCCATCCATCCATCCATCCATCCATCCATCCATCCAGTTTGTCTTGGGTCCGTTTCTTCTCTTTTACTTTCTGCATGCGTAGGGAGCGATGGATGGATTGAGCCACACAGATGTGTCCTGTTTTTAGGCAGAATTGACTTTGGTTTCGTCAGAATCAGTCTGAATCACTGCTTTATGGCTACATGCCGATGCAGTCTGTTCCCATGTAGGGATACTACAATGAGGTGAAGCCTTAACATAATGAATGACAGTTTCCATAGTATAGCGTAGCATAGCATAGTATAGTACGGCATCGAATAGTTGAATCATAGTATAGGGATACTGGATGGGGCACCCTCTTCTCTTCGTCTAAAATAAAATTGTGGATTCTCTGTCTGCTTGCTATTTTTTCTTTCTAGTGTCAGTTGTTCTCCATTTCCTGTGCTTCGGCGTCCAGTTGTTTGCGATCCAATGTTGCTTGTATTCATGGCTCTCTCTCATTCTACCTCTCTCTCTCTCTCTCTCTCTGCCTGTCTCTCTCTCTCTCTCTCTCTCTCTCTCTCTCTCTCTCTCTCTCTCTCTCTCTCTCTCTCTCTCTCTCTCTCTCTCTCTCCTCTCTCTCTCTCTCTCTCTCTCTCTCTCTCTCTCTCTCTCTTCTCTCTCTCTCTCTCTCTCTCTCTCTCTCTCTTCTCTCCCCCCCCCCCCCTCAGATGCTGGCCACCCTGCTCATCATCCGCCAGTTCCTCCAGAACGTGAAGGAGGTGCTGCAGCCTTACTTGTACGAGCGCCAGAAGCTGTACGACCTCACCCCCCGGGCCCTGTGGGAGCTCTTCTCCTCAGCGCTGCTCAAGTACGCCCGGCTGGCCGCAGGAAAGCCCCAGGCTTCTCCCAGTGACCAGGCCGAACTGAGCCCCGGGCTCAGAGGCCCGAGAGCGGGCCAGGGACAGGCAGAAAGAAGGTGAAATATGAATGAATAATGAAATAAAAATATATATATCTTATTCAAATAATATAATCGTAAATATATATGTATTTACTTCCAGGCAAGGTACAACAATGTCATTTTCATTCTTGTTGTTTTGTTATTTACAATTTTCCGCCCGTTAACTCAGAAAACATCTCAAGAGATTTTATGCTGTTCTTTTTTTCTTTTGATTCAATGGACAAAGTTTGAGGTTTACATTACTTTCTTCCCGGAATGTTATATAAAAAAGTACTGTAATGTTAACAATGTAACACAACGTTCTCCAACTCAAAAGCGTGGGGGAGGAAAACTTTTTGTATTCCGGTGGCGGTGGCGGCACCGGAGGAGACGAGAGACGATATCTCCCTTCTTTGATGAGGGCGAGGGAAACAAGTCCCTAAAGCCACGCTCAGGACTGGGTATCATTAAAGACTCCTTCGGTCTCCACAGGGCTGGGAAAACCTGTCTCTAGCTTTGAAACCCCTCAGCTGTGGAGCCATGTGCAGAGCTGTCACAGCTTCACATGTCTGAGTCACTCAGTTTACAGAGATGGTCTTTATGCACTGGAATCCTTCTACGACATATCATAGAGCTTTTCTTAAAAAATATGTTTATTTGGGGTTTTTTTGTTGATTAAATTGCTATTATATTTGCTATTGTTATTTGTAGCGTTAGAATTCAATTGTTTGTTCATTTCCTACACATTGTTGTGTGTGTTTGAGGAAATGTCCAAACAACAGGCTCTCTTGTAAAAGACCAATCTGAGCGGGGATTCCTGTTTCGAAGCCAGGCTCGTGAAATCCTTCCTGTTTTAAACGGATCTGCGTTGTGGGGGGTGTGTGTGTGTGTGTCCTGGCAGGGAGAAGAAGTGTCTGAACGGGGGCTGCGGGGTCCCGGACGAGGAGGAGGGGGGCGCGGAGCGGGACGAGGCGGACAGCGGGCGCTTCAGCGAGGGAGAGACGGAGGAGGAGAGCCTGATGGACTGCGGGCTAAAGCTCAGGAAGGTCAGCTTCATCGAGAAGGTGAGCGCCCGGCGGGCAGCACTGACACGCGCTGGTCCGTCGTAAGGCTGGGCGATCAATCGAATTCTGATCGCGGTTTCGATTTTAGCGCCAAACGATCACAAAATTAACGTAATCGATTTTTTGGGATTTTTTTAATTTAATTTATTTTTAAAAATATATTTTTTAAAAATATTTTTTTATAGAAAGGGTACAGCTGGGTACATATATATTTACATTATTTTAGAATGGAACATTTTCTTTTGGACCATTTTGTGAATTTTTTAAAAAATTTCAAAGCTCAGTTACAAAGTTATTTTGGGGAGAGACATGCTGAATAAATACAACAAGTTTTCAAACTCAAAAATAATCGTTTGAGTAGTCGTGATTTCAATATTGACCAAAATAATCGGGATAATGATTTTTTCCCATAATCCAGCAGCCCTAGTCTGTCGTCTGTCGTGGGTCTGGGGGACGCACACTCCCTCTGCTGTTTGATTCCAGGTCTTTCTTCGACCATTTCGCTCGTTTTATATCATTATGCGTGTGGACAGTTCACTCAAAGGATCTCTGTCTCTGCACCTTCTCTGGCTCCTCTCCTCTCCCTGTCTCTCCTCCCCTCTCCCTGTCTCTCCTCTCCTCTCCCTGTCCCTGTCTCTCCTCTCCAACGTTGTTACGCTGATACTTTAGGCTCTGGTTTTGCGGCGTTTCTTTTCAGTAGTGCCGTCTGAATGAGTTTGCAAACACAAAGGTTCTCGCTGATCACCAGCTACCAATGTGCACCAGGGCAAGTAGGGCCCAACCCCAGCGCAGCTCGGGGATTAGTTTGCGTCTCTTGTTAAACACTGCTGTCTGCGTAGCAAGAGTTTTACAATGAAGCATAAGTCAAGAGTATGAACACAGTAACTCACACACGTGTGCCATTCAATTTGAAGACACAGAAAGATGCATTCGCAGTTGTAAACTTATAAAACCTATTCTGCAAATCACAAATTGAGATCTTGTACGCTCACAATATCACGACAGTTGCTGCAGTGAATTTGCCGCGAAACACACGGTGCGGACTCCGCCTTTTTAGGGACGGGGTAGTCCCGCCTCTTACCTGCCGGCCCCTCCCCCTCCAGGTGGACCGGCGGGCCTGCAGCGCCCCCCCCATCGACGACAGCTTCCTGGAGGAGGGCAGCCCCACCATGGTGGAGCAGGGCATGGCCTCCGTCTTCCAGATGTGCGACGACGACGACGACAACGGCGTCCACGACATCAAGGAGTCGCACCACGCCGGGGGGGGCGGGGCCACGACGGCGGCGGCGGCGGCGGCGCCGGGGCGGAGCACGGAGGGGCGCGGCACGAGCGGCGGCGGCGGCGGCCGGGGCGGAGCACGGAGGGGCGCGGCAGAGGAAGCAGGGGCGGGGGGGCCCGGAGAGGGCGGAGCCGAGGGCCAAGCGGGAGTCGTGGATCGACCCCCCGGAGGAGAGGGAGAACAAGACGCTGACGCAGGCGGAGGTGGAGAGCTGCATGCAGACCTACGAGGTAGGGGGCTCCTCGTTGTAACCGCTCCATCTCGTTGCAATGTCGTGTCACTAAAACAGAGGAAAAGGCAGGTTTTGTAGCGCCTAATCACACCCACTCCTGGTGGCTTCATGTCATACTATCACCCCTTTAAAGAAACCCTCGTTGTGTTCAATCAATGAAACGCCCATATCCGTACACAACTTAGGACATTTAGCAGATGCTTTTCATCCAAAGCAACTTACGGTGGTTAATTCACACATTCTCGCATTCACACACCGACAGCCACGCAGGGCGACAGCCAGCTCGTCGGGAGCAGTCAGGGTGAGGCGCCTCGCTCAGGGGCACCTCGCCACTCGGGAACCGGACTAGCATCTTTCCGGTGACCTGCCCTCCCGGCTCTACCTCCTGAGCGAAGCCGACCCCTCCGAAATCCCCCCCCCCGCCCCCCCCCTGTAAATCGTGTATTCCTCCCTCCTCTCAGGACACGTTCGGGGACTACCAGGAGATGTTTGTCCAGTTCGGCTACGTGGTGCTGTTCTCCTCGGCCTTCCCGCTGGCCGCCCTGTGCGCGCTCATCAACAACATCATCGAGATCCGCAGCGACGCCTTCAAGCTCTGCAGCGGTCTGCGGCGGCCCTTTGGCCAGAGGGTGGAGTGCATCGGCCAATGGCAGGTCAGACGCACGGGGGTCAGGGTTCTGATTGGCCGCTGTGTGGGTCAGACACGCGGAGGGGGTCAGGGATCTGATTGGCCGATTCAGGGTGACCTCGTGCCCCTCGCAGAATGTGTTCTCGAGACGGGGTGTGTGCCCGACGGCAGGGAGAGACGAGGGGAATTGTTATTTGAGGGGAGGTAGCTTGCAGCCCCGCTGGCCCCGCCCCCAAGCCTTACATGGACTTCCTCCCTGAACGAGGCAAGATGTCTCCCTTCAATAACGATTCCCTCGGTGGATGATTTGAGCTGAAGGAAAGTAAAAAATTTAAAAAAAAAAAACCAGACAAAGGGTGCACAAGTTGTGCCTTTTTGTTTGACTGATTTAAAGGTAAGGTTTGGCTGAGCTGCGTCTTCTCCCTCCCTCAGACAGCCATGGAGGCCATGGGCCTGATTGCCATCATCGTCAACTGTTACCTGATTGGACAGTGCGGCCAGCTCCAGCGGCTCTTCCCCTGGCTCAGCCCCGAGATGGCCATCATCTCCATCGTCATCCTGGAGGTACACCACCCACCCCCCCCCAAACCCCCCCCAGGCCCCCATTCCAGTCCCCCTTCAATCCGCCCTATAGAGTCGTCGTTTGGCAGACGTAAATACGTTGATCTTTGTCTGTTAGATGGTAGTGCTAGGCTGCTCTGTCCTCCACTTAATTGTATTCACATCCCGGAGACAAAGGAGGGTTATGAGTCAGTAGTGCAGGCTTTTTGGGAGCTCTCTGTACCTTTTTTGTTTCTTGATGAGCCAGTGAACCCACTGTTTCAGCTGTGGTTACAAGCACAGAGATTTCAATAAACTGGGGACTTATTGCAGCAACAGTTATACAATGACACGGATTACCTCGTTGACGATCATGTAGGACAAATGACCACAAAAAGAAAGCAGTTTTGGGTTCGCTGGCTCTTTAAGGCAATTCCATATTCACAGTACTTTGACCGCCAAATGAGAAATACACACCCCCGTGGGCAAATGTAGCTCAACGTAATGCCCCCCTGCATTAAGGCTGCGTCATCCACAGCAACAGCACAGGTTTACAACGTTTGTTTGTAATACTATTAGCTGTAGTGGCGCACAGAGCTCAAAATAACCCTTTCAACGGTGGAGGTGGCGGCGTTGCCGTGTGTGGACACAGGTGGACGGCCTGGAGCTCTGTCCTGGCCTGGTGACGCACTCTGGGAGAGAGGTCATGTTGTGACCCAAATCCGGTCTTGGGTTACAACATCATAACAAATGGGTTCGATGTCTCATTCTGAATCCACATCCTCTCCTGTGTGCGTGTGTGTCTGTGTGTGGTGTGTGTGTGTGTGGTGTGCGTGCGTGTGCGTGTGCGTGCAGCACTTTGCGGTCCTGCTGAAGTACATCATCCACGTGTCCATCCCTGACATTCCCAACTGGGTGGAGGAGGAGATGGCCAAGCTGGAGTACCAGCGCAGAGAGGCCTTCAAGGTAAACCCGCGGACCTCACACCTCATCGATCAAACCTAGCTCCGGGTTACGTATTGATGTGTGTGTGTGTAGTGTCCCGTTATGAAATACGCCGGCTCTGAAAAACCAAGAAATGAATATGAATGAAGGTTATTAATTTCCATATGAACATGACGAGTTTATCCAGATTGGCATCGATAAGTTCTTAAAACGGAGAAAACATTGAAACAAATGTACAAAATAAAGCCAGCCAAAATACTCACACTAACACATACGCACGCGCAAATCTTGTTCTAACTGCTGGGATCCGGCCTCAGGTGCCATAGATGCAGCCATCTTTGCTCACCTCCTACCACTAAACTACATTTCCCATAAACCCTGTCCATCAAAACCTTGTTCCTCCCACAACATTCACCGCCTGTGGTGATTGGACGAGGATCACCCCCCCCCCCCCCCCCCAAGCGCCTGTTCGGCCACCTGATTGGCCGCCCCTTCCTGTCGTTGCAGAAGCACGAGCGGCAGGCGCAGCAGCACTACCAGCAGCTGCAGCGGCGCAAGCGCGAGGAGGAGGAGCGACAGCGGCAGGCGGAGCACGCCGCCCGCCGCGAGAGGGAGCGCGGCGAGGGCAAGGGGGGCGACGGCGCCTCCGGGGGGGGCGGCGGCGGCGGCGGCGGCGGCGGAGGGGACCACCACCACGAGAAGTCCCACGGCAGCAAGTCCCGCTCCTCCGGCGGAGGCGGTGGTGGAGGAGGAGGAGGCGGGAGCGGCGACAAGCCCAAGCGGCCCAGCTCGCTGCTGGCCAACAACAACGTGATGAAGCTCAAGCAGATCATGCCGCTGCAGGGCAAGTTCTCGTCGGGGGCCGGGGCCCGCTCGCCCCAGTCGCCCACGGGCACCGAGCCCAAGCTGCCGGGCTTCCTGAGCTTCAAGTTCCTCAAGTCGCCCGAGAACAGGAAGGAGGTCGCCGCCGCCGCCGCGACGTCTTCCTCTTCGTCGTCCGCCTCTTCCTCGGTGTCCCAGGAGCGCTCCCAGTCGCCCAGCAAGGCCTTCAACCCCGGAAAACTCTTTAACTTCGGGAAGACGGAGGGCGGGGCCTGTGTGAACGGAGGCTCCCCTCCTCCTCCTCCGACGGCGGCGGCGGCCGGCTGCCGTCCCGGGCGGACTTGAACGGCGTGCCGGACGAGATCCCGGCGCCGGGGTGCAACGGGGGGCCGGAGAACGGCCACCCCTCCTCCGACCCGGACCACAAAGCCTAGGAGGAACCCCGAGTTCCGGGTCCCGTCCGCGTCGGAGCAGCGAGGCGCTTACTGTGAAAAGGAGGAGGAGGCGGCGCGCGACCCCGTGCCGGAACAGGGGCGTGTCCGCGCCCGGGCAGCAGAACCACGACGAGGAGGGAGGGGGCTAGGAGGGAGGGGGCTAGGAGGGAGGGGACGAGGAGGTGAGGGACAAGGAGGAGAAGGGAAGGGGAGGAAAGACGGTTCGGCTGCGCTGGAATGCTTTTATTTTCCTTTTCTTGGCTGATGGACAAAAAAACACACACGAGTCGTCCCGGGAAAAAGACATAAGCCCTGCTGTCATGCCCCCAAAACGCACACGAGGAACACACACGCATGCACGCACTCACACGACACACATGCACGCACATACACACACACAGAGCGACACACACGCACATAGACACACTCACATAGACACACACGTCTGCAATACATAAAGAAATGCATGAGCTGCGTTTCGGATCTTTTGAAGCCTTTAAAGCGCCGAGAGCTGTACTTCTTGGTTTTCTGGGGGTCAAACATGTCAAGTGTCTCTGCCACTAGAACACGACTAGAGTGAAGGGAGAACGGGAAGGGAACGCAGGTTAAATCAGCTAACACGGAGCACTGCTAGCTCAAATTAAACCGATTATAATTAGATAATATCAGTCTCATTTTCAACTTTGAGGGAACCCTGGACCCTTCACTTTTATACTTAAGTGTAAATTTAGGACAAGCAATATCAATCTGCGTGTTAATCCCAAACTGTTCTGCAAAAATTAATCAATCATCACAAACCCCCCCCCCCCCCCCCCAAACCATAACAAGGTGGCTTTTTAACCACTCTTTAGGAGTTCTAGTTTATTTTGAAGGTACTAGCTTTCTCAACAGCATCATATCCAAGCATCACAAAGCCTCGTTCACATCAAGAGGCAATATCAGAGTCCTTCTGACGGGGCTGGGGGAGAGGAACCACTTCCTAGAGAACTCTGTCGTTTCAAATCAATACGCAGAAGGATGGGGGGGGGGGGGGGGGGTCGAGGCTGGGGGGGAGATGTCCTCATCAGGGCCTGTGGGCGTGGCTTTGAGTGATACCTTCTGATTGAAGGTGTGTGTTTGTATGTAGGGGGGGATAACATTTGCACTAAATCCAAACACCATGCTCAGTAGAACCCCATTTTTCTGCGGGGGGGGGGGGGCTCATAGCATTATGCAAGAGTTTCTTTAAACCGTCATTACACAGACAATGCTGTTGTTGACAAAGCAGTTTTTTATTTTGTTATTTTACGATTGTAGCTCTGATTTACTTTGAACTACATTTTTATACATACTGTTTCCTGTATTCCTTGCAATGTATGGGGTTACTTTTTCTCTTTTTTTTCTACCAAAACAGTGCTTTTTTTATATTTGTTTCAGTAAAGTGAACTATACAGAATAATGTGTTCATGTCATTGGATATAAATGCGGTATATGAACTATCATTTAGTCACTACCTTACCACTATTTCGGTTCCGTAGTGTCTCCAGCAGGGGGGGCAATACAGCTGCAAATTAATCGTTGCCCGGCAAAATGTTTCGTCCAATCAGTTGATGGGGTTTAAGATGCATAAAACCCCAGCGTCTCTATGAATGAAATGCAGTGGGGAGGGGACACACACACACACACACACACACACACACACACACACACACACACACACCACACACACACACACACACACACACACACACACACACACACACACACACACACACACACACACACAACACACACACACACACACAGAGCTAAGTTTAGCAACGGAAATGTAAACTATGCATCTTCTGACCCTCGCCTCTGACAGACTTCTTTGCAATAACACGGTTGTTGTAGGGGACTTCACGGTCCTTCTCATGTCTAGGTTAGCGGTCGCAGTCCTGTTTCTCTACGATGCCTAGTTACAAGGTACCTGTATCGATATGTTCCCTGGAAGGTTTCCATCTGTGTTACTGGTTGATCATCATTTGAGAAGGCACCTATATGGTTCAAACGATGAGGGAAAGCCCTTGACTTAACATCCAGCTGCATACACATTGACCCATATCTCGCTCCCTCTGTTTCTTAATGGGGGCTACGGTGAACACTGAGGCAATCAACATGTTCTGCTCCTTTACACCCCCTTCCTCTATCAGATGTTTGTCTCTTCAGCTTTGCAGCCAAACTTTACAATATCGAAGTGGTCTAACATCTTTTTAACACAGTGAGGCAAAAACATTTTTCAATGCAATAAGGGAAAAAATGGCTTTCGTTTATCGTCTTGTTTTTTTTTCTACATTTGAAAGTCATTGTCATGATTGTATATTGGGTAGAGCGAGCGCCTCTCCATCTCCACCTGCCTGTCGTGTAGGACCCATCTCCCTGATCACAGACAGCCCAGTGCGACTGTCCTGGGCTGAGCTTAGGACTTTGAGCAGGACTTGTCAATAACATGTCATCCCTCATTCCTCCTGCCTTCGCCCTGTTCAGTTAGGTTACAATGTGATCATTGTTATTCCGACGGGGATGATTGGCCCGAGACGTTAGGAAGAGTGCTCATAAGCGTTCTCCATCACTGTCTCGGCCTCGGGGCAACGGTGCTCTTAACGCGTGATCCTACTCCCGTCACAAAAGACGTTCAAAAGCTAGTTAAGACTAAACTGACACCGCCCCACCCACCCCTAACACTCCCTACTCTGCAGAGGTCTCTGTGTTGACGGCTGAGGACCACCGTGAGTGGCTGTCCCTGGATTCTATATCAGCTGTTTCTGTTTCTGTTTTCTGATCGTGTGTGTGACCACGGTGAACGCGCTCCGTTTACCTTTTGGAGCCGGTCGGGTGGGAGGCGGTGGGTGGGGGTCCTGGGGAGCCTGGTTGGGGGGGGGGGGGGGGGCTGTGTGTCGAGGTGGGACGCGGTCCGCGGCGGTTTGGTGGCCGTTGGAACTGAAGACGTCCGCGTGAAAGCAGCGCTTACTGAAAACCTATCATATGCTCTTCCAATGTACCACTGTACAAAAAAAAACTTTTCAAGATATGATTCTGGGAAATTGGATTATTTATTTCTGTTAATTTATTTTGTCATATTTTTGTAAGACATGAGAAATAGATAATAAAATAATTTCAAAACGTATGACTTTAAAAAGATTGTTCTATCCCTTGCAAACATGGACACACTTTCTCTATTATGGAAGGAAATTAAAGCTCAGGAAAATGTCCAAACCTTCCATTAAGACGTATTGGAAATGTATAACTGGTTGTCAATCATTCAGTGACCGTTGACATATGTTGTAGATTGTGTGCCTTAATGATTTGTCAATTCCTGAACTTGAACCTACTTGAACTTGTTAACAAGATGCTAAATACTTACCTGGGATTTATATTCTGTTTGAACAAGGTTATTAATATTTAATTTGAGATATTGTAGGCCTATCTCTAAAGTCGGATTTGTATTGTACATCAAGTTGTATGTGGGGAAAACGCCTTCGTTATAACAATTACATAACCGTAATATAATCACCGGTGTCGCTCCTAACGCTACCGCAATGCGTGTCACTCAAAACACATTACGAGTCTGCTCTTCACGCGCCACGGCACGTAGAGCAGACCCATAATTAGTGTTTTGAGCGACACGGGTTTATTATACAATGATGCGTCAAAGAAAAGGGGTCAATCGCTCTTTAACTCTGGTCTTAAGTGGTAATTCTTCAGGCCAATTTTAATTTCCAAAGTACTGAAGTAAATTGATTTGGCTGTTAATGTAACACACACACACCACACATGTACCACCGGGGGCTATTCTCACCATAGTATCATCACAGGCCTCCCTCCAACTCAGGCTGTAGAAGCAGTGGCACTCGGTGGGTACCTTCAACCTTCAGTGGTAGGAGAACACAGTCTAAGATCAGTACAAGAGTTACCTGTCCGCACGTGATGGAGGAATGTCAGCTGGACGCAAATGGTTCCGACGTCCTGTGGATTATCCCAGTATTAAAGTAGCCTATTCAACACATTTGCGAAAAACAAAATTCATAAAAATCATAACAATTCCAAGCTCAACTTTCCATGACACTTTCTGCCCCTTTGCAACTCCAACTGTAGATAAGGAAAATAATAAATCCATGACCATCGATTGAATTTCAATCCATATTTATTGCAGCAAAGCTAAAAGGAATACGTCCGTTCCTAGTAAATAACATGAGGCACAGCCTAAGGTGTCGCAGAACAGTCTAACGAAGAAGCAGAAGCCTGACATGGTTCTAGGCTTTAGGATCGGACACGTGTTTATATTGCATGGTTAGGAGGAAGATGAGAAACCACAGCGCTGACCCACATCGCAGCGTCACGGCTAAGACAGGAGAGGTGGCGTCGCAGTTCATTTGCTGGGCAGTGTTAATTAGATTAGAAAAAAAAAGGGTTGTACCATCTGTTTGTGGCATCAATTAGTGCACTCAGATGCACAAATGACTTCCATTTATGCACTCCAGGGCGATTCCTATTGTAATACCCTTAAACGGCCTGGGATCCATCTACTGTAAGCCTCAGTCCCCGAGGTCGGTCTCCGGGACAGAGGCTGCCTGCCAACAGATGGGGAATCAGCCTCTTTGATTAACCGTGGCATGTATACAGATGTTTAATCACTGTGCACTTGCCCTTTCTGAAGAGCAGCGCAGAGAACGACAGCAGACAGCCGTCATAAGACCCTGGCCCCGGGGGAACAGCCCATTACAAAACCGTTGAAAAGACTTGCCGGTAACACAACACAACGCATTGCCAGTAATGTCCCTGGGCATGAAACGTTTGACATAGAAGGCAGGAACGATGTTGTTTAACTTGAGAAACTACTTCTGGCTCTGGCCCTTATTCGTCTGTCCTCATGAATCCACCCTCCCAATCTACACTCTTACCCTAACACGGGTTCTTAAGTCTCAACCACCTGTGCAGTGCCTCATTGTGCAATCAGAGATTCAGATTCAGCGTCACTGAAACTTTAATGCTGAAAGAAAACGGGTGAAGAACTGAAGAACTTAATCTGTTAGAGCACACACCTTTTGGATGAACCATGGCCCATCCCCACTTGCGTTAAGACATGAGCTAAAAAAAAAGGGGCTGTCTCCAGAATTCATCCAAAATCCCAAAACAAAACATTGACCCAAGGAAAACGTAGATGCATATTTCATATTCCAAGTTTAAAATAATAAAACGCAAACGAGCAATCTCCAATGTTGTGTGCCGTTCTTCACAGTGCAATCTTGGGTCTTTTATATTGAATGGTAAGGATATATGTCGCAGTGCCCCCTCCCTCCACAAGGTGGGGCACCAGGGCTGGCAGGAAGCTCAGAGCCAAACACCAATAGCCTCAATCAGATGAAAAAATTAAAAGACCTTGTTTCAAAAGATCTCAACGGACTCTTTCCAGTAATGTTTGACAGTATAGGTTTTGCTATCCAGCACTGGAGGTTTTCAATTACAGTGTTAATTCTGAAGTTAACTGGGGGGGGGGTCGAGTCCGTTGCTCACGGTTCCAGATGCTTTCAGCATTTCCTTCCACTTGATACATACGTACATAGTTACAACTCATGCAGGCAAACCACTGCACAAACAACATTTACAAAGAATAAAAAAAAAAAAACGAAGCAAAAACCAGCAAAGCCGTGAAGAGCTCTACTGGTTAAGAGCTGGTCAGGGGTTCACCGGACATCCCCACGTTGCACTGTACACGTCAAGTCACACAATCAGCTCATTCGTAAGACTACTTTTGAACTTTCAGAAGGGGGCGATATCAATTTGGATCGTTTCTAATTCGGTGAATGGTTAAACCACTGGGTTGAGCGCTCGGTGCCTAATGGTTACGGCGTCAGTGTCCTCCTCGGGTTAAGGCGTCCACACGCAGTAGTTCATCATCATCATCATCATCAGACCGGGACGAGTATCAATGAGCACACACGTCGACCGAGTGGGCGGAGCCTAGCTCTAGCACGGGACGGCTCCATGCTGGGAAATGTACACCGCAAATACAGAAACAACAGCGCTAAACCGGGGGCCAGCTGTCATTTATATAGGCTATGCCCCGTAGACAGACAAACAAACACACAGTCACACACACACACACAGTCACACACACACACTTATGAGTCCTCATTCATCTCTTGGCTGTCTGTCCTGGCGATCTTCCTGGGCGGTGCAGGACTGTCTCCCTCCCCCTGCTCCTGTTCCCGCTTCTTGGCGGCATTCTGTTGACAAAAGAAGCGAGGTGGAAAAAGTCAAGACGATGCCTCCATCATGTGGTTCATGACGGCGGCAGCCTCCAGTGATGTGATGATGTGATTGGAATCCCCTTAAACTCGATGGATGCATAAGAGAACTTTACTATCCATGCAGGAATGATTGACAAAAAAACATTTCCTGTGCGACACTTCATGGCCACTTTAAGCACATGATGACAGACTGGCAGCGTTTACCATCTTTAGAGAGATGATGGGCGTTTCATGATTCTTAAGAGGGAAAACTTCCACCGCCAGCCTGATCGAACGATTTGTACGCAAAATACGTCACCTAATCGGAGAGAGCTCTCCAGCTGTAAGGAACATTAATACCAACGGCCTTTTCAGCAAACTAGTCATAAGCAAAGAAGGTAACATCCTTTGCGATATTATTAGAAATTATTTCTCCACGACAATTAAGAAACGGCGGTTCTGTGCGTGATGTACCTTTTTGTCCCACTGCTGATGAAGATACCGCAGAAGGATGTTGGTTTTCTCTGTCACAATAACTGCAAAGGGCCCGAAACACACACCTCAGTTCCTTTCCGACCAACAGAATTCACCCCCAACTACCTTGTTTCTTTTGCATGTCTTTTTTTTTTTTTTTTTAATAGTAGTGATTAAAACAGCGACTCCCAATACTATTCAGAAGATGGCCGGGACCCAACATCCCCCGGCTCTTTGAATTTCTGTGCATTGGCCTGCCTCCACGGTGCTACACCCCAACCACCATCTGTCAGTGATATCAATGTCCCGGTGGGCGTATGGCTGCCGCATCTCAGCACCCTTAAGTGCTTCCTTCATGTCTACCAATCGTAAGTCAATCTGTTCATATGTACTAGACCTTTACAGGACCTATTCTGTGTTTAACCTTATTTTCACAACAAAAAAAAATGCACCGTCAAATTTCTAGCACTTAAAACCAGTCAGCCATCTCAGATGGCTGACTGGTTTTAAGCGCTAGAAATTTGACGGTGCATTTTTTTGGCCTGATGAGATGGCAGGAGATGATCTCCTGCCATCTCATCAGGCCAGCCCTACATGGGGCCCCGACCACAAGGTGGTGCCCTGATCCCAATGTGGGGTCCCGTAGAGGGCTCAGTACTCACTCTGTTCTGAGGGGTATTCACGGGTGGGCAGGTAGACCGACGGCCTCCGGTTCTGCAAAACAACAACCCAATGACCCCTTCATATCATTGTACAATACACGGGGACCAGCACAATCCTAGCCCTGTCACAACCCACTGAAATGCAGACTAAAGCCTGAACGGCTACAGATGTCATTAGTAGTGGGCGACAGTACTTACAGAGGCTTTGCAAACGGAGTCTGCATGGAATCGGCTGAAGTTACTCTTGTTGTAGACAGGAAGCCCTTTCAAAAAGTCAGCCTGTGGGAAGAACATGGTGAGATGAGCAGTACCAAGAGATGCAGAAAAATTGAAAGTGGACGTACCATGCTGTATTTCGGGACGAAATGCATTTCGGAGTCACCCCATTAAGTTACAAAGCATTTAACAATTATTTCACCCTGTATTTTTAGCATTCATTGTATTCATACGTTAACATTCCAACACCAAACCAATGTATGTGTAACCAGTGTTGATTGTCGAGTTCTCCAATGCTGTTGTCAGTAAATGAATAGGCGACGATACCAGTTTGACAACTGGATCCGGCCACCCTAAAATCACAGTGCCATCAGTCGGGCGTTTCCTTAACATTGAAAGCGATTGAGTACATACTTGGCAGACGTGGCGTCCAAGGGAACTGTGTGTAAAACCCTTAAACATACCACGTTAAGTGTCTAAACGCCCTGGTCAGTAGTGATACAATGAGCCCCAAGTGCCCGAATCAGGGTCCAGTGTGGCCTGAGGCTGGGGTGGGGTGGGGGGGGGAGCCAGGGAAGATCCAGCAGGAGACCCTAGCAGCTAGCTCCCTGAAGTTCCCAGCCGGCGTTCATGTCTCCGCGGCTTACTACGTGACACGTGCGTGCGGCTCGTCCACCGTGTCCACGGGGAAGAGTTACCTTTTCCATGGCCCTGGGAAGGAGTGGTGACGCACTATCCCCGGCGTGTGTGGCGGCTGGTCCCGTGTGTCTGCTGCTGTGTTGGTCGTGATAGCAGCAAGCGGTGTGTGCGGCTAGCCGAGGTAGCCCGGGTCCTAGCCGAGGGGGCCGTTCACGGAGGTCCTTTGGCGGAACAAAACGATACACCTCAAGTGCACATCGCTCCTTTCGTCCATTCGGTCCTCGAATCGATCAAACCGTAATCCCCCCGTGGCCAAATGTGTTCTACATGGGTCAAAATGTGAGTTAGCTGGTGGTTAGTTGCACTGGGCTACTCCGGCTAGCCTAGCATGATGGCTGGATGGTAGCGACGCTTTCTGAAGCCACACCCCCTCGAGTTTTGATTGGCTGTTGCGCTCAACCACGTGGTATAGGATGCATCCAATCCAATCTCTTTGAAGGATAGCGAAGGATAACTGGTTGATCAGAATAATAACATAATAAACGAACTTTTTGAATAATAAAGGGTTACAACATGTTTGTTGTTAAGGTCCCTTATATTTAATCATTTTTAGTGATTTAGTGAATAATATAATATTATTTTGTCGAGTATTTTTTTTGTGTGAAGACGAAATGTATTCTGCAATGTAAAAAATATATAAAAAGAAGGAAAACATGGTTAATCATTTAAATTGATAATGAGCATGAATTACAAACCAAAAAACACAAAAGGTTTTGCATTTGACTAAATATTTGTAAATAACGTCATCCTTTGGTAACGGCTTTCAGCGAAAGGACTGAAATGGCCTGTTGGCACCACAGGGGTGGCAATGCCCGTTCTGCTGCTGTCCCCTTAGAAACAGATGCCTAGCAACAACCCGGCCCATGTCACGACAACCGCCCACGCACGAGCGAGTGATGACGACGAGGTGGACTAATTCAATTGGGATGTGAAGGGTTATTTCCTCATGAATAACTTTACCTGAGACTAAAACTGAACATGATTATTTGATTTAAGTTCCTCACTAGATCTTGACGCTCAGTGATGCTGAAGCGCCGCTCTACCTACCATCACCGCTGGGTGGCGCCATTACCACCGCAACACGAATAAGGATTGTCCGACCGCAAAACCAATAATTAACAAGTAATACGCAGGCATGGACTTCATCCAGCAAATCGTCCATGGCTGAGACCAAAAAACAGGAAAACGGGAAAGAAGTGTGTCTGATTCTGAACGGATACAAGATGTGTAGCGGCGATACGAAACGGTGTGCAGAATGGAGATAAATTAGATTATTGGATTGGCTGTCACAGATTATAGCCCGTCTGTTTCTTCGATGCTGCATGCAAAAACGACAAGTTATCTGTATGTAGAAAGTTAACCAAGGTAAGATTACTTTTGACACATTCTGTCGACCTCTGTTACGATAGAAGTAATATCCTCCCCACACGAAATAGTTTTATTTTGGCCAATACCTGAAAGTTGGCACGGTGTTATGTTCTGGACTTTGCAGGTGAGGTTGCCCATATTTAGTGCAATCAAGTATCAACGATGCGATTTTTGAAAATTTGGATTTGGACAGATTTGGATAAGGGGAAATTATTGTGCGGTATCGTTTACCTGTCATGTTTATCATTTTAAACCACAACGATTGGCCCGTTTAGCCAGCAGGCCTGCGCGCTTTATTGTTTGGGCCGTCCGCTCTGACTCTCCAGAAGGGGCGCGTATTTTCCACCCAGATCAGCACTATCCCATCCAGAGGCCTGTCGCCCTGTATCTGCACATACACTAGGCTGGTGGTTGTAATTTCTCTTTATAAATACCCTTCCAAATAAAAATGATCACGTCATATAAATTAGCATGTGAATGACCTCATGACTGTCCCTATAATTGACTGAGCATCGCTTATTGTACTCATGATCAATACATCTTCCAAATGGCACACGTATGGTTTAAAAGCTTTGTTACCACACCAACACAATTAGGTTTAAATGACGTTTGAGCCTGTGTATCAAATTAAACAATGATAATTTAGTTATTAGTACTATTTTTTGACTAGGATGCACACGTGTTGATATTTGTTGACAGTCAGAGCTCCGAGGCTTTTTCACCCGAATAGACCTGCTGTGCTTCTGCCTTGGCATCAGTTCCTTGTTGGGGATTCTCTCCCATGACCAAAACATGTCATTATGTAGTATTGGTATTAAAATAAAAGGAGAGATGAGGAGAGAAATCATTATACCTATTATCAAATGTGGAATATCGCTCTACAAATTACCATAACTTTTATTTTGTTAATAAGTGGGAAGTTCAGTGAATTTATTTTGGGTTAAGACGTTCACCAGGGACCGGACATTACAGAAATGAATACTAAACCAGTGCAACAAAAAGTGATTTGTATTCATGTATATATATTACTTCAGTTGTCTTACATGAGTGTCTCTGTATTGATCAGATATGTAGGCCTATATCAAATATGTGGTCTCAGTGTAATCACCTTGTAAGGTAAGGGAACACCTTTCCGTCTGCCCGCATGCAATACATTGACCCTTTAGATTCAGCACTCGTCCATTGACTGACTTTAAGTCCTGATCTGCAATTCGTGATCTTTAAATTAAGTGTTCTCAATGAGCTTGGTGTACTGAAAAACACCAGTCAGAGCAGAAGGACTGGCCTCCTCTGAACAGGTTGTCATAATCCCTGGCTGAGTAGTCTTCTGCTCTATTAAAGCTGACCGCTGCATACAGCCTATCAATAGCTCTCTGAATATGAACCAGCTCACCGGACGAGACATCAAACACATATTCATTAAAGTTTGGTTGGTGTTGTGTTTTTCCTCCCAGAGAAGAGATTAAGAGATTAGCGAGCGGGGGAGGTGTAATCCCGTGTAATGAGAGGAGAGGTGGTAGCCATCCAAAATATACGGCTAATCAAAATGTAGCTCGTTTGTTTTGGTTGTGGCTTGGTTGTTTTTCTTTCTGCAATACGAAATGGTAAAACAAGAGAGACATTATGATTCTACTACAAATTAAAATCTTAATTTGTAGCCTTTTATAGAGCTACTTGCGTCTGGTCAGCAGCAGCAACAAACACCAAGGTGTAGGCCAGTCAACACACACGGAGGCTGGCTTTACCTGGGAGGGCTTTTACTTTGGCGTTCTATTAATACTCCGTCGGGGTAGAGTGTCGTCTGAGCGAAGTTAAAGATCTGTGAGGTCGTATGGAGCTGGATTTAAAATAGCATTTGGGACACACGCTTTATACAGCGCCTGGTAAACCTTTATATGGAGATATCATTTGAATATCCTGGGACATAATCCAACAACGTGCTTTATAGTCACACATAGGCCTAGTGTTTGCAGCAGGGGATGTCAACACTGAAAGTACTGCAGCGTTAAACATTATAGGCCTATTATGAGAATATTTCAATCTCATTTAAATTGCAGACACATATTATTTTGTATCTGGAGCCGGACAATTTGTGTTCGGCTCGCTCGACTTAGCACGTGTGTGAGCGCCTGTGTGTACGTCGTATATTTATCCGGTTTGCATGTGTGCTTGTGCGGGTATACGGCGCGCATTTACGTGTATAGGCCTACCCGTGTACGTCCTGTTGTGTGTTCAATTCAATTCAACTCAATTTGAACAGCCCTTAATCACCATTACAGTGTCAAAGGGCTTAACAGGCCCCCCCCCAGCGGTGACCATGCTGAGCGGGCTCTTAGACGGGCTCTTGTGCTGCCTCACCGGCCGCTCCGCCAACGTGGTGTGCCCCCTGGAGACCTCGGAGCTGGCCGACGGCTACGAGTTCGTGGAGGTGAAGCCAGGCCGCGTGCTGCGCGTCCGCCACGTGGTCCCGGAGCGCCCCCTGGTGGAGGAGCCACGGGGCCCCGGGGCCACCGTCAGCTGCAAGCGCCGCATCACGCTGTACCGCAACGGGCAGATGCTGATCGAGAACCTGGGCGAGCGCGCCCGGGCGGAGCTCAGCAACGGGCAGGTGGTGGGAGGCGGAGGCGGAGGAGGAGGAGGGGGGGGGGAGGCGGAGACTAACGCGGGCGTGGACCTGGATGTGACGGACCCCGTGCCCGATGGGGCCCCTGGGAACGCTGGGGCCCAGGCGGAGGGCGGGGCGGCTGGGAGCCAGCGGGCGACGGAAGGGGAAGGAGGAGGAGCAGGAGGAGGAGAGGCCGGCGAGTCGAAGGACCCCAAACAGCCGCAGAAGAACCAGCAGCAACAACAGGCCCCTCAGCAGCAGCCACAGGGCCCCCAGCAACCACAGGCCCCTCAGCAGCAGCCACAGGGCCCCCAGCAACCACAGGCCCCTCAGCAGCAGCCACAGGACCCCCAGCAGCAACAACAGGACCCTCGGTTCCGCAAGCGCAAGCCCAAGCGCACGGTGGTGGTGGACTGCGAGCGGAAGATCACCGCGTGCAAGGGCACGCACGCCGACGTGGCGCTCTTCTTCCTGCACGGCGTGGGCGGGTCGCTGGACATCTGGGGCAGCCAGCTGGACTTCTTCTCCCAGCTGGGCTACGAGGTCATCGCCCCCGACCTGGCGGGCCACGGGGCCAGCTCCGCCCCCCAGATCGCCGCGGCCTACACCTTCTACGCCCTGGCCGAGGACATGCGCGTGCTGTTCAAGAGATACGCCCGCAAGAGGAACGTGCTGATTGGCCACTCGTACGGGTAAGGTGGGGAGGGGTTCATGTGATAACGAGTGGGGGTTCACCTGAGTCTGAGCCGAGACGCTCCGCTGGGGAGAGATGGGTACCTTTGTTTACCTTTGCATTAACGTTAACCTTTAGGGTGTTTTTATCCAAAGCGACTTAGAATAAATACGTTTGTCAGAAGGAAGACAAACTACAATATGTCTATCCTATCCTATACCCCGTACCATCATATCATATGTCCTGTCCTGTTCTAATCAACGTCATACATTCTATTCTATTCTAAATAATTATATCTCTTTTCCTATCCTGTTCTTACCAATCCTATTACTCTTTCACTCTATTCTATTGTATTCTATCAAATTCTATATTTTCTCCATTATATCCTATGTCCTAACCCAACGTTTTAACACTCTATTCTATTCTATTCTATCCTGTTCTATGTTGTCTACCATACCATCATATCCCATATCCTACGTCGTACACTCTATTCCGTCCTGTTCCCCCCGGTCCCGTCGGCGGGCCCAGGGTCTCCTTCTGCACCTTCCTGGCCCACGAGTACCCGGAGCAGGTCCACAAGGTGGTGATGATCAACGGCGGGGGTCCCACGGCGCTAGAGCCGAGCCTCTGCTCCATCTTCAACCTCCCCACCTGCGTGCTCCACTGCCTGTCCCCCGTCCTGGCCTGGAGCTTCCTCAAGTAAGGCCTCGCACACACACACACACACTCTCCATCCCGCACACACATGCTCGTCCACGGTACACACACGCACACACACGCGCTCACGCATTCACACACACACGCGCACACACATGCACACGTCTCACTCACTCACATGCGAAGGCACACGCACGGTCACTCACTCACACTGTCACTCACTCACACACACACACGCATTCACACACTCACACACCTTCACACACACCCTCGCATGCAAACACTGAGACACATAAATGCACACACACTCACACACTCACTCCTTCACACATACAGGCATGCAAAAACACACATGGGCACAACATCGTCGCAGCACTAGGAGTGTGTGTGGATTGATGGCTCGCCTCGGGCCATCAATCCACACACTAGGAGTGTGTGGATTGATGGCTCGCCTCGGCCCCCCCCGCCACCCCCCAGGGCGGGCTTCGCCCAGCAGGGCTCCAGGGAACGGCAGCTGCTGAAGGAGAACAACGCCTTCAACGTGTCGTCCTTCGTGCTGCGGGCCACCATGAGCGGGCAGTACTGGCCCGAGGGGGACGAGGCGTACCACGCCGAGCTGGCCGTGCCCGTGCTGCTGGTGCACGGCATGTGTGACAAGTTCGTGCCCGTGGAGGAGGACCAGCGCATGGCCGAGGTGATGGGGGGGGGGGGGAGTGGTTGGTGTGTGTGTGTGTGGTGTGTGTGTGTGTGTGTGTGTGTGTGTGGTGTGTGTGTGTGTGTGTTGTGTGTGTGTGTGTGTGTGTGTGTGTGTGTGTTTGGGGTGTGTGGGAGGTGTGTCAGAGGGGTGTGTGTGCGGGAGGGGTCAGTGTCAGGGGTCAGAAGTGTTTGTGAAGTGTGTTTATGGTGTGTGTGTGTGTGCATGTGGTGTGTGTGTGTGTGTGTGTGTGGTTGGAGGGATGTGTGTGTGGGAGGGGTGTGTGTGTTAAGGGGTGAATGTTTTTGTTGGGTGTGTGTGAGAGGGGTGTATATGTGTGTGTGTGTGTGTGTGGGTGTGGGTGTGGGTGTGTGTGTGCGTGCGTGCGTGCGTGTGTGCGTGAGGGTTGTGCGTGTTTGATTTGAGTGTGTACTTTTGATTAGACTCCATCTTATCTCGATAAGAAGGTGTATTTCATTACGAGGGGAAGGAAAGAGAGATTCACACATCTCTGGGGAGGTCATAAAGTCACACGTTGTTACCATACAGATGTGCCGTAGCTAGTGCGCTCATCAACCACCACAACATGAGTCACACACACACACACAGGAAATGACTGTGATACCACAGACAGCTACATGAGATGAGACACCATCTTGTTTTTTTCACTATGCTTCACAGCATCCGCAAAGAGAATTAGAAAGTGGCTGAGCTTTTTATCCCCCAACCAACTGCAACATTTTGCATAAATATGATTATTTTTTAAACACTACTTCATCCACTTTAAAGTTGCGGTGTATAGGGTTCAGTGGCATCTGGTGTCATCCAACAGATTTCTTTTTAAAGGGATTATCCACTAATTAAAACATACTCATCCGATCCGCTAGATTCCAATATATTCATCGTCATCTTGCTTCTGACGACCCACAATGCACCACAACGCACTATTCAGCAAAGGAGCTGCTTCTACCAAATAGCACAAAGTCCATGTGGGACTCTCTCTCCATCGGTCTCCTCTGACTCTGTGTGACTCTGCCTCTCTCTCCCTCTTTGTGACTCTGCCTCTCTCTCCCTCTGTGTGACTCTGCCTCTCTCCCTCTGTGTGACTGTCTCTCTCTCCCTATATTCCCTCTGACTCTCTGGCTCCCTCTCCCTCTGTGTGACTGCTTCTCTCCCTCTGTGTGACTCTGCCTCTTTCTCCCTCTGTGTGACTCTGCCTCTCTCTCCCTCTGTCTCCTCTGTCTCTCCCTCTGTGACTCTGCTTCTCTCTGACTCTCTCTCTCTCCCTCTGCCTCTCTCTGACTCTCTGACTCTGCCTCTCTCTGGCTCTGTGACTCTCTCTCTCTCCCTCTGTCTCCTCTGACTCTGTGACTCTCTCTTTCTCCCTCTGTGACTCTGACTCTGCCTCTCTCTGACTCTGTGACTCTCCCTCCCTCTGTCTCCTCTGACTCTGCCTCTTTCTGACTCTCTCTCCCTCTGCCTCTCTCTGACTCTGTGACTCTGCCTCTCTCTGACTCCCTCTCTCTGCCTCTGCCTCTCTTTGACTCTGTGACTCTCTCTCTGACTCTGTGACTCTCTTTTTCTCCCTCTGTGTCCTCTGACTCTGTGACTCTCTCTTTCTCCCTCTGTGACTCTGACTCTGCCTCTCTCTGACTCTGTGACTCTCTCTCTCCCTCTGTCTCCTCTGACTCTGCCTCTCTCTGACTCTGTGACTCTCTCTCTGACTCTGTGACTCTCTTTCTCCCTCTGTGACTCTGACTCTGACTCTCTCTGACTCTGTGACTCTCTCTCTCCCTCTGTCTCCTCTGACTCTGCCTCTCTCTGACTCTGTGACTCTCTCTCTCTCCAGATCCTCCTGCTGGCCTTCCTCAAGGTGCTGGACAACGGCAGCCACATGATCATGATGGAGTGCCCCGAGGCGGTCAACACCCTGCTCCACGAGTTCCTCCTCTGGGAGCCCCACACCTCCAGCCAGCGGGAGCCCAAAGCCCGCCCGGCCACCGCCAAAGCGGCGCCCTGCGGCGGCCGGGGGCCCGAGTCCCCCGAGGTCCGGCCGTGCTCCGCCAGGCTGGCCTCCACCAACGGGAACACCACGCGGGAGCCCCGATAAGAGCGAGGAACGGCGACACGCCACGGTCCTTATCGCGCCGTTAAGACGCGAACCGACGGCCGGGGGGAACCCAGCGGTGGTCGGGGCCCTCGAGGCCCCCGGGGTGAATCGACTCCTCGCGGGTTTTAAAGGGTTTCCCCGCCGGCGGGATGCGACCACGTCGGAGGCAGACGGAGCCGCTGTGTGAGGGTGATGAGGAAGGGCCAGGGTCCAGACTTTGAAGGAGGATCTCTGATGAAGAGGTGGAGGGCATTGAGGTCGCTGGGCCGATCCGTGGAGAGAAAGGACGGACAGCCAGTCTGATAGGAACAGAACCAGCTGACAGCTTTGATTGGTCCTCGTAGCTCGGCAGCTTTGTTATTGGCTGGTGGGATGGTTGGACTTTATTAAAAAAGTACGTGATGGAAGAAACACAATTAAGACCTTCACTGAACTTTGATTTCCTATAACTTTAAGGACCTTTCCAGAGAACGAGGCAATCGGACGAAAACACACACCTTGTCGATGTGCAAATAGTTTGATAAAAGGTTTCTACAGTAGCAAATGGTTTGATTACATAACCAGTGTATTATGGAACCAAAAGGATTGGATCCCATTTTTGTACAAACTTTGTAATGTTTTCTACACCACTCTTGCAATCTACTGTGTGCTGTGCTGCTAGCACTGAATCTGCTGCTAAACCCTTCATGACGCGAGTAAATGGTGTTGATATTATATTATCATGTTTTATTATGTATCATGTTTGTCGCCTGCAGTCTTGACGCAGAACTGAGGAGCACTTTTTGGTCACTAAATCATGCATCTTCCCTTTGCGTTGCATTACATCGCGTTGACTGTAATGATCGTGTAAAACTAGGACAGTAAACGGGAGCGCTGCAGCAGACGATAACGTGCTTATTTCTGCAGTTTCTGAAACTATGCTGAGCGACAATGGAGGTGTCATCTACACTACATTATTAAGGGGTTGGTATAGCTCAGGATGTAGATCTACTGTATGTGTGCGGTCACCTATAACCGGAAGGTTGCTCGTTCGAACCCCGGCTTCTCCTTCTCGGAGTGTCGAGGTGTCAGTGAGCAAGACGTCTTGCATGGCTGATTCCCCCGTCCTTGTGCTAATGTGTATGTATGAACTGTTGTAAGTCGCTATGGATGTATGAAGAGTGTCTGAAACTGTTTCAAGTCGTTTTGGATAAAGGCGCCTGCTAATTTGTCCTAAAATGTTGATGGTACCCCTCAGTTTTCTGCTCCTCTAACCAGTTATAGATCCTGAATACCTCATTGCACACATCATTTATACATTGTTTGTAATTCAATGAACATCTTTATTTATCTGCATTACTAAATGTATTTATTTCTCAGTATGCTGATGTGACGACCAAATGTCCTCTTTGGGGATTTATAAAATATCTATTAACTTGTTAGTCTTTGATTTCGTACATTTGTATTAAAAACCCTTTGTAGTCCTTACAGTTAAAATATGATGGTGGAGTTGGATCTTTGATTTCACCCCAACCCCATAATGTTTCTCAGCATCTCGTCCAAGTGTTCTTTAGATATTTAAAACATAGCATTCAGTTTTCTTGGGAAAAATACTTGAATGATGTCCTCAGATTGGACACACACTTTATATTTGTTGCCATCAAATCATCATAGTTATACAGAACTATCCATTACAACTTGCTTCACTGTTGTTCCTTTTTTCATTCAAAATAATTCAAGCATTCAATACTGTGAGGTGACAAAATTGAAATACCTATAAAGACCAATATATAATTACCTACAATATTAAACACATCGTCTGCTGGTTGGTGTCCTAAACGGACCTTTGGCGACCCCTAGCGTTTTTTTTACGAAATGCAGACGCGCTGCATTTGTTTTCTATTTTCTTACCTAAAATACTTTACCTAAAATACATCCTTCAAATTAAACACGCAGTAAGGCAAGAAAGACTAAATAAATCTTGTTCTCTGTACTAAACGTAAATATATAATACATAGTTTGACAACAGCCATTAGGTAGAAAGAAAACTTAAACTATTAGCAGTTTAAGATATGGAAGTTAAAAACAAACCTCCCTTGCATAACTAAATTAAGCAATAACACATTGCAGAACGCATCCAATGGCATAGCAAATAATACAGATTCAAATATGAAAAACATCAACCAACCCAGCGTATGCCTGAGTTCGAGTACCGGTATGCTGATATCTACAATCTGTGTCTGCGTTCTGGAAAGCCCCCACCCCCACCACCGCCCCCCCCCCCCCCCCCCCCCCCCCCTGCTCCTCCCTCAGACCTCCATGGTTACAGTCGACCCGTTGTCGGCCGCCCCCGCCTCCTCCTCCTTCTCCTCCTTCTGAATCAGGGGCGTGCTCGCCGCCTCCTCCTGCTGGCCGTCCGCTGTGAATGCCGGCCGGCTCCTGGGTTCGTCCCGTCTCGTCGACGATGTGCACGGCGTCCCCGGCTGCCACGGTAACGGGCGCCGCCGTCACACTTCCGTTCTGCACGGGGTAGGCGGCCGCCAACGCCTCGTACAGGAACTGGTACTGCTCCTGTAGTGGACGGGGGGAGGGAGGGGGTGTTTGCGTTACGTTCCTGATGGTAAATGCTAAATGGACTGCATCTGTACAGCGCCTTTCTAACCAGCGGCCACTCAAAGCGCTTTACGATTTACCTAACATTCACCCATTCATGCACACATTCACACACCGACGGCGGTGGCGACCAGGCAAGGCGACAGCCAGCTCGTCAGGCGCAGTCAGGGTGAGGGCGTCTCGCCCAGGGACGCCTCGATGCTCAGCTAGGAGGAGCCGGGGATCGAACTAGCAACCCTCCGGTTAACAAGCCAACCTTCTGAGTCCCCCCCCCGATGTTTACGTATGCGTCTTACCAGGCTGCTGATCATGCCCTGCCTCTGCCTGCGCTGGGCCTTGGCGGTCTGGAAGACGTCCACCATGCGTTCCGTCTGGGCGCTGTCCAGAAGGTTCCACAGCGCACAGAACACGCCGCACTGCTGCGAGCCGTCACTAGGGGGACAAGCAGCGGCAGGGGCACCGTTAGTTCAGCAGGAAACAAACGCTTTGGTGACCAGGGAAAGTCTTTCGTTCGTCACATGTTAATGAACGAACGGCCCTTTTGGTAAAGGACATGATTCAGCAGCGTAAGAGTCAGTGGAACAGGGACAGAGAGGTGCGAAGAGTGAGGTGTGAAAAGTATCACATCACATGCTGTGTTTCCTGCCGGATGCAGGAAGCACATACTTTAAATGAGAGAGCCTTGACAATTATTATTACGACAAAAACAACAACAACATGTATGCCTGTCTGTCTCTCTGTCTGTCCCACTGTTGCTTTATGTGTGTGTGTGTGTGTGTGTGTGTGTGTGTGTGTGTGTGTGTGTGTGTGTGTGTGTGTGTGTGTGTGTGTGTGTGTGTGTGTGTGTGTGTGTGTGTGTGTGTGAGTGAGTGAGTGAGTGAGTGAGTGAGTGAGTGAGTGAGTGAGTGAGTGAGTGAGTGAGTGAGTGAGTGAGTGAGTGAGTGAGTGAGTGAGTGAGTGAGTGAGTGAGTGAGTGAGTGAGTGAGTGAGTGAGTGAGTGAGTGTGTGTGTGTGTGTGTGTGTGTGTGAGTGAGTGAGTGAGTGAGTGAGTGAGTGAGTGAGTGTGTGTGAGTGAGTGAGTGAGTGAGTGAGAGAGTGAGTGAGTGAGTGAGTGAGTGAGTGAGTGAGTGTGTTCCCGGGCCTCAGTTCGGCTGACCTGCAGTGGATCACCAGGGGCCCGAGGCCCTCAAGGGGCCCGTTGCTGTAGCCACAGGTCTGCTTGACAGAGCGGATCATGTCCGTCAGCAGGCCGCCGCTCTCAGGAAGCTTCTGGGTCGGCCAGTGGAGGAAGTGGAACTGCTTCACCTGACGGCTCTCTTTCCGCTGGGGGGGGGGGGGGGGGGGGGAATGTATACGTTTATATGCATATAAACATATACATACTACATATATACATATGAATATACACAGGTATATATACATTATGTATATCATATATTAAAAGAAGTCTTTCTAAAATCGTTGAAACTTGGTGAAACTGGGTGAGGGCCCCCCAAACATACAAAGACTATTATAACCCTCAAACGCAAACAGTTGAATCAAATGCAACTGTTTATGTACATGTGCTTTTGTGTTTCATATATTTTTTTACAGATTGACCTCTTTTTTAATTTCTTAATTCTATTCTTTTATTTTTTAATCAATGGCGTCAAGATGACTTTTGGCCCCTAGGTGGAGCTCCCCCGAGCAGGGTGCTCGCTATTGGCCCCCCCAGGGCCCCAGGTACCTTGGTGTGGTATATCTGCATGGTGCGGACGGTGAACACGGGCGTGCACTCTGTTTCCGTCACCTCCACCTCGATGTCCTCAAACTTCTTCTTCTCCTGACCCCAGTAGGGGTAACACTCCTTCAAAGTAAAAGCCCCCCCAAAAAAACAACCATTAATATAGTTCAACCAAACCTTAAAGCTACGCAGCCTCATTATCTAGAAAGGAATACTTAAATATATAAACAAATTCACATTTTGTTTACGCCAAAATCTTTCAATGAATGTTGTATCGTTTAGGTTGGCCCCTACGGGCAACGCTTCAGAACGGGGACTCACGGCATCGCCTTGCGTGCCGTCGGACAGATAGACGATGGCCGCGGCTCTCTTCTGGAAGACCATGAGCCAGAAGTCGGCGGTGGTGTTGACCAGAGGGCTCTGGGCTGTGATCAGGCTGCCGGAGCCCCAGTACCCCTGGGACGGAAACACAACACTCAGTCAGGGACCCCCCCATCTCTCTCACTGTCTGGGGTTCTGCATCGGCCGTACATGAGTACATCTGTTACTTGTAATGTGTCATGTTAAATGTATGTAATGTTTTGCAAGGAATATGTTGTCATGATAGAATTATATGTTATAGTAAAATGGATTACATAGATATTTCTTGTTTGTGAAACAAAAGGACAATGTTATCTTTCGTCATAAATCGGTACAATTCGAGGGGACCGTTTTCACGTACGTCGATGTGAGAGGCGTTGATGTACTTCATGGAGTCCTCGTCTTCCTCGGAGGAGGAGGCGGTCTCGTCTTCTTCCTCGTAGACATGGTCGTCGGGCTCATTGTGGTCCTCCTCGGTCTTCACGAACACTCTGTTGTAGTCGTCTGAGCAGGCCCGGCGGAGTTCGGTGGAGAG
>OLKM01000361.1:185712-190712 GCA_900291075.1 Melanogrammus aeglefinus | reverse complement strand
ACCACCTTAATGCGGATGGAGGGGGGCCGGGACGCATTCTCACTCACAACCCTAACCCCTTTTAAGCACCCATAATGAGCAAAAATGTGTGCGTGTGTGAATGTGTGTGTGAATGATATGCGCACTTGCGTGTACGTGTGTGTGTGTATATGTGCGTGCATGCGCACACGTGGGTTTGTGTGTATGAATATGTGTGTGTGTGTGCATGCATTTGTGTTTGTGTGTGTGTTTATGTGTCTGTGTGTGTATGCATGTATATGTGTGTGTGTGTATGTATATGTGTGTGTGTAAACGTGTGTGTCTCTGAGTTAGAGCGTGGAGAGGCTCCCCTCCACTCACAAGGCAGGATGTCCACGTAGCGGTTCTTCACGGCGTTGTACGACTTCTTGGCCTCCTTCATGGTGTTCCTGGAGAAGATCCTAGGGATGCTCTGTGAGGAGAGGGGAAACGCCTGTCACGCCACAGACCCAGACCACAGCTGAACTGGTCTACAGCAGCACTGGTCTACAGCAGCACTGGTCTACAGCAGATACAGTCTACAGCAGCACTGGTCTACAGCAGCGCTAGGTCTACAGCAGCACTGGTCTACAGCAGCCAGCGCTAGTCTACAGCTAGCCCGGGGAGACATGCTGATTCTCTGGGTTCCCTCTCAGTTTCTGTCTGCACATCTGTCCGGTCTGGAGCCCGTTAAAAGTCCCCCCCCCCCCCCCCCCCCCCCCAAAGAATGGCAGAACCAATTAGCGGTGGAGATTTAATTGATGGCAAAGAGTGGCTTTCAGTTTTTTTTCTGACTTAAGGCCAAGCCTTTAGCCAGGGTCGGAAAGCAGTGACCATGTGCAACGTAGCACTCGTCTCGGAGAAGTTCTCAACCGCAGATTTTTTTAGACAGTTGCATTTCGCAAAAAATATGGGAGGTCCGGACTCCGGACCTCGGTGACCTCATAGCTGGCCACGGACGTGGCCCCGCCCACACGGGGAAATCGCCTGATGCCCAGTCCAGGCCGTAACCTGAGACCATCCAGATGTTCAATGTTCTCTGCATTTCAACATGAATATCAGTCTAACACTGGCTGGGAGACCGTCACCTGAAACGGCACTCAAAAAGCCCCATGATGCATTGGGGCGGACCATCACCTGAAACTCGGCCAGGAACAGCCTTCCCTCATCGGCGATCTTCTTCTTGTACATCTCGAGCAGGATATCGGCCCCGATGGGCTCCAGATGCATGAGTTGGTCTTCCTCGTCTGTGGGAGAGAGACCGGAGTGTTGTCGTACCTCGGCCATCAGTCACATGCTTGTAACTCTTTTGCGTGAATACATTTAACCTTTTAAGATTCAATATTCCTACGCCCTTCATATTGTCTCCATGCGGGCTCAGTGTGATGAGTTGTTGTTCCCTCGTCAATATTAAAAGGTCCACTTTCTAGTATCTACTTACTTGTCTGTGGAGTAAGTAGGACACCTCCATCCTGGCTATGGAGACAAAATAGGGTTAATGAATCATCATTTGTCAACGCATGCCACTGAGTACGTACAGTGATTTTGAAAGTCGCTCATTTGCTAAAACTCAAAAGCACAAACAAACACGCAATATGTCACTTTTCACTGCAGCCTACGCACTTACGCACTTATTGTACGTTGTACCTCCTGGCACTTAAAAATAGTACTTGCAACGTGTAGCGTCTTGTCCTAGCTAGCTTTGTTGTATACGGTGAATGAGTTAACCAATTGTAAATGCTTAAAACTTGTTTCTATGAACATCTTTAGTGTACCGACAGCAATATATGGTTTCTTTCTTCTGGCAAATGCACTTTTTGTGAGTCACTTTGGACAAAAGCGTCCGCTAAATGCCCTGAAGGTAAATGTAATGAAACGTGATGATGTAATGCTAGAACCGCCTCTCTTACTGTGTCCTCCTGCGCTGCAGAACGTAGATCTTGAAGATCACAAAGGACAGGGCCAGAACCGTGAGCAGGATGAGGAAGACCAGGAATCCAATAAGAGCTCTGTCGTTGTCTGGAACAGAGCACCAACAAGGAAATGCAAACATACTCCCAGACACTTATTGTTACATGTGTATAATATATGTGTGTACGTATAAGCACAATATGTACGTTAACATACGGACACACATAAGAAAATGAAAACACAAAAACACAAAGTGAGGGAATGCTGAAATGTTATGTATTAAAGAGCCATTGAACCCAATTGTTTGTTTTAGACATGGTAATTAGTCTTATATGATCGTCAACATAGTAGCCTAATCTATGCCATTTTATCTCTGTTACTGAAAATAAGAATCCAATTTAGAGGAAAGAGGGGTCAAATTCTCTATGTTTCTGGCATTCTCCCCAAAACACGACGTGAACGTTCTTCTCGTGACGTCAGACTACCCTTTTCCGATGTAGTCTGACGTCACGAGTCAGGACCAAGGGGCAGCGGCGGATTGTGTGGCCCGTGTGGAGCTCTGCCTGCGCAGCGATGTATTCAATACCCGTGTCCGGGCGAGGGTTCGATTTAGAAATACTACATATATTTCAAGAAAATTCAATATACAACATCGCTCATTAGAACACTCGTAACAGTTAAAACAACCACCGGACTAAAATAGTATCACGAAGTTGCCGCATGAGTCGTAACCATGGGAGATTAACACGCCCTCCCTCTTTCCTAAAACTCGGCCCAAAACACCTTTTTTTTAAATCACAAAAGTGTTCGAATCCCAACCGGAACAGCCGGGCTCACTGGCTCTTTAATGTTAAAAAAAATAAAATAATAAGAAAGAGTGCTTCCTGGAGGTAGGTGTGTATACGAAACAAAGAATGAAGGATACATACAGCTGGTTTGAATTGGGACATCCAGCTTTTTCCCGTCATGCACTCCATTGAAGGCAAAGATCTAAAAACACGAGAGGTTCCGTTGAACAAGGTGCGACACATACCTGGATAGGTCGGGCGGGAAGGGTTTGTCACACCTACCGATACCGTGTACTTCGTGGAGTAGCTCAGATCCCGGAATTGGAAAAAACAACTTTTGTTTTCTCTTCCCTCCTGAGGTCCAGGTTTGATTGTGGCCTTGTAATGTTTTTTTTCTCCTTTCCAGAGCTCTTCCTCTTAATTCATCGCAAGTCACCTCGAACAAATTGTTCTCCTTCTGAATTACGTGTAAATTTTTAACGGCATCGGGCACTAAGAAACAGAGGAGGATGAATCACTTTCACACGTTTCAGAGTCAGTTTAACACGTGCATTTACATTATAATTGAATTTTCTTCTACATCTATGTTTACTCCAGATCCAGATAACTTTATTTATCCCTATTTGGGAAGTTGTTTGGGTCACTGTGTTTCTCTGCTCCAGAGAGAAAGACGGGTCGTACTCTTGCTGCTGAGTGCTTAGTATTGTGGTATATTTGTAGGACATAGGGTAATGAAAAAAAGTGCTTCTGCGAATTATCCCTCGTATGTTTTAGTTATAGTTTTACAAGAGCTCACCTCCAGGACTGGTTCTGATCATTTCATTGATTGAGTGTTAATGGGATGCATTGTTGAAACGAGGTTGAATTTTGCAATTATACTCAGTGTATGGCTCCAAACCAGTCACATTACAAGAACGATCCTTTGAGTGGAAAGCTGAAGGAGACATAGAAATAGATCAAGACACCATTCACCAACAGTACAACAGACTGCATGGCTTGTTTTTTTCTTTGTATTTGAATTGTAGACAAGAAAATAAATATCTTAATAGATCTTAAATCACGATGATGAATATAGATGATTAGGTAAATAGACGTAACAAAAATGACCTTACTGTGATTAGCAGTGTCCTTGCCTGCCTTGCCTGCCTTGTCACAGTTACAACTGTACGAGAGGTTCTTATGCTCTGAGAAATTAGAACACTGTTTGCTGTTTGCCTTCCAGGTAAAATTTATTGACTTGCTTTGAGGTTTTTTTTCCACAACCAGGTCTATATCCTCTGTAAAACACAATAAATACAAATACATGTTAAAACCAAGTGTCTATTTGTGTTACAAATGGTGCTTCAGTACATTTTACAAATGGAAGCGCCTGACAGCATGACGATGAAATAATGTTGTAGCTCAAAGCTAACATAGCATTTTTAAATTTTCGGACCACAACCGTCCCGCTTAAAAAAATAAAATAAATAAATACAAGATGTCCCAATCAAATGCAAGGATGTCTGGCTGCAAGGTCCTATTTGAATCCTAGTTACAGCATAGTCATGCATGGGCTGGGCTCGAATTTATGAATCCTATTATGGCCACGCCAAGACCCCCAGTTCTCCACGTCCACCCGCTGGGAGCCGTGCAGACTCCTGGGTCCCGACCAATAAGACTACCGCTCCTCTACAGGACTACATGGAACCTTCTGCGGCGGTCCAACCCGTGATGACTCCCATCTCAACGCCAAGGTACTTCACCTTAACCTGAACCTGAACCCTGCACTCTGGAAGTCTTCCCATTAGCAGCCAGCAGACTGTTGGAGGTGTGTGTGTGTGTGTGTGTGTGTGTGTGTGTGTGTGTGTGTGTGTGTGTGTGTGTGTGTGTGTGTGTGTGTGTGTGTGTGTGTGTGTGTGTGTGTGTGTGTGTGTGTGTGTGTGTGTGTGTGTGTGCGTGCGTTTGTGCGTGTGTGTGTGTGTGTGTGTGTGTGTGTGTGTGTGTGTGTGTGTGTGTGTGTGTGTGCGTGCGTGTGTGCACGCGTGCGTGTGTGCATGCGTGCGTGTGTGTGTGTTTGTGTGTGTGTGTGTGTGTGTGTGTCCAATTAGAACCTCATTAATCAGTGGATACAATATCAGAGCGTAAAATAGTAGAACAACATGAATTGACATCTGTACCCCTCAAAACATTCAGCTAGCATTGTCTTAAACAATCTGACTTGTTAATTTAACATATTGTTATTAACATTGACCTCAGCTTACCACAAGTGATGTTGACTTCTTTGGTGACTGTCTGGTTGATGGCAGTGGTTCTGTTATACAGTAC
>OLKM01000361.1:175712-180712 GCA_900291075.1 Melanogrammus aeglefinus | reverse complement strand
AGAGACTTACCCCTCTCTGCTATAGGTCAGAGCAGGTGGAGAGACTTACCCCTCTCTGCTATAGGTCAGAGCAGGTGGAGAGACTTACCCCTCTCTGCTATAGGTCAGAGCAGGTGGAGAGACTTACCCCTCTCTGCTATAGGTCAGAGCAGGTGGAGAGACTTACCCCTCTCTGCTATAGGTCAGAGCAGGTGGAGAGACTTACCCCTCTCTGCTATAGGTCAGAGCAGGTGGAGAGACTTACCCCTCTCTGCTACTATAGTCAGAGCACAGTGTGGAGAGACTTACCCCTCTCTGCTATAGGTCAGAGCAGGTGGAGAGACTTACCCTCTCTGCTATTAGGTCAGAGCAGGTGGAGAGACTTACCCCTCTCTGCTATAGGTCAGAGCAGGGTGGAGAGACTTACCCCTCTCTGCTATAGCAGAGCGGTGGCAGAGCACCTGTGTATAGGTCAGAGCAGTGAGAGATTACCCCTCTCTTGCTATAGGTCAGAGCAGGTGGAGAGACTTACCCCCTCTCTGCTATAGGTCAGAGCAGGTGGAGAGACTTACCCCTCTCTGCTATAGGTCAGAGCAGGTGGAGAGACTTACCCCTCTCTGCTATAGGTCAGAGCAGGTGGAGAGACTTACCCCTCTCTGCTATAGGTCAGAGCAGGTGGAGAGACTTACCCCTCTCTGCTATAGGTCAGAGCAGGTGGTTTTTTGTGCAGAATGAAACACTGCATTACAACTTACCAGTGGAATTCTCTGGAACTCCTACAAATGGTGATAGAGAGAGAGAGAGAGAGAGAGAGAGAGAGAGAGAGAGAGAGAGAGAAGAGAGAGACAGAGAGGGAGAGAGAGAGAGAGAGAAGAGAGAGAGAGAGAGAGAGAGAGAGAGAGAGAGAGAGAGAGAGACAGAGAGAGACAGAGAGGGAGAGAGGGAGAGAGGGAGAGAGACATAGATGTAAGGGAATGTGAGGTGATAATTTAACTGCATTCTTAACAGTTGTTTTTTTTGCGGAAATTAAACACTGCATTACAACTTACCAGTAGAATTCCCCTCACCTAGAGCTGGAGAGAGAGAGAGAAACAGGAAGAGAAAGAGAGAGATTGAGAGAGACATAGATGTAATTCTTTCCACTTTGAGGTTATTATTTAACTGCATGATTCGATAATATATTCTATCTTACTCAATATTGACTATCCTAAAATGTGCTAAATCTAACACCCCCTATTTTGAGATTCCTTACAAACAAAATAAATTAGAATTAAATTAGAATCAACCATTAAAGCAGGTCAAATACAGACTAACAATATAGACTTGTGCGCAATTCTGCAGCTATTTATCTCGTGAAATGGTTATCAGAGTGAAGGCCTGATTACAAGAGGATGTGGACACTGTTGAAACTACATAAAACTGGAGTGTTTTGCAAGTGTTGCAATTTAGTTCACGTGGTACTTCAACTTTTACAAGAGTACATTTTTATCTGTTTGTACTTTTACTTCAGTACTATGTGTGAGTCCTTCCTCCACTGCTGAGGAACAGAACAAGTTTATTTGTCTGACAAGTGACTTAGCCTTTACTGGTCAACCATCTGTGTTACTTTCCTCTCAGTTAAGATTTCCCAACTGCTGCTAAGATTGAGAGATGTGTTTCGGGAGTGTGTGTTTCAAACACACACAGTAAACAACATTTACTTCAGGCAGACGGTTTAATAACACCGTCCTGAATGACACGCTTCGTCATCATGGCTTCTCCCTGTGTGAGGTAGCCGTGTAACATAACATCCGGTTGCAAATTCTGTCACGGAGCAAGGCAAAAAGTTTAAAAAAAATAATTTAACACCGGGGCTGCAATGCCGTGAGTGTGAGCACATCATTTCATGTCGCTTCCTTCCCCGTTTCATTCTCTGTGTACGTTTACATTGTCGGCACGTCCATCCCATTATTAGAGCAGCATGTGGCTCAGGAGGTAGAGCGGGGTTGGCTGCTAACCGCAAGGTTGCTAGTTCGATCCCCGGCTTCTCCTATAGCGTTGAGGTCTTCCTGAGGAAGACATCTCCCCTTACCCGCCCCCTACTTGCTGGCTGTCGCCTTGCGTCGTCGAGACCCCGCCGTCGGTGTGTGAATGTGTGTATGAATGAGTGAATGCGAGGCAATATTGTAAAGCACTTTGAGTGGTCACTGGTTAGAAAAAAGCGCCGAATAAATGTGGACCATTTACCATTATCTCCCCGTGTGTCGCTGGGGCCTACTGGCAGCCAGTTGATATTTATTTTCTTTATGAGTAAGATAAAGTTCCTGATATGTTGTAATAATATTAATATTAAACATTTTTCAAATTCAGAAGTAATAAACCTATTGTTCGTTTGAGGAACATTCACGTCTCTGTTCCTCACTGCCTCGCCTGCAGTTCTGAACTTTGTTCTCGGGAACCCGGTTATTATATAGTGTGTATGCCCTATTAGTTCATCACATGTATTTCCTTGATTTAATAATAACACAGTGGCGTTTGTGGACAACAATCGGTCTCCTTGCCACGCCTGGTTCACGAGGGTGTCTTTAGTTGATGGAGTTTGGGTGTTTTGGATTTTAAATAGCCGTGGTTTGGATGGGTTGGGGAAGCACTGCGCTAGAGAGCGCATTTACAAATCGGCTCGCAACACGGTCGGACGATGCAGACCTTGCATCAGTTTTAGCAGAAATAGATGTTATAACCGCAATAAAAGCACAAATGTGCCGTGATGATTTTCTATCAGAGGAATGAAGTGTTCGCTGTTCTTCTGGCCAGGTTTGGAAAGAGCTCCCAGACTCCTTGGTGACGCTGTGTTAATGGGATTGACGAGACCTTGTAACTTAGACTGATAACTGGTAGGTGGGGAACGAGCCACTCTCTGCTATAGGTCAGAGCAGGTGGAGAGACTTACCCCTCTCTGCTATAGGTCAGAGCAGGTGGAGAGACTTACCCCTCTCTGCTATAGGTCAGAGCAGGTGGAGAGACTTACCCCTCTCTGCTATAGGTCAGAGCAGGTGGAGAGACTTACCCCTCTCTGCTATAGGTCAGAGCAGGTGGAGAGACTTACCCCTCTCTGCTATAAGGTTCAGAGCAGGTGGAGAGACTTAACCCTCTCTGCTATAGGGTCAGAGCAGGTGGAGAGACTTACCCCTCTCTGCTATAGGTCAGAGCAGGTGGAGAGGACTTACCCCTCTCTGCTATAAGGTCAGAAGCAGGTGGAGAGACTTACCCCTCTCTGCTATAGGTCAGAGCAGGTGGAGAGACTTACCCCTCTCTGCTATAGGTCAGAGCAGGTGGAGAGACTTACCCCTCTCTGCTATAGGTCAGAGCAGGTGGAGAGACTTACCCCTCTCTGCTATAGGTCAGAGCAGGTGGAGAGACTTACCCCTCTCTGCTATAGGTCAGAGCAGGTGGAGAGAGACTTACCCCTCTCTGCTATAGGTCAGAGCAGTGGAGAGACTTACCCCTCTCTGCTATAGGTCAGAGCAGGTGGAGAGACTTACCCCTCTCTGCTATAGGTCAGAGCAGGTGGAGAGACTTACCCCTCTCTGCTATAGGTCAGAGCAGGTGGAGAGACTTACCCCTCTCTGCTATAGGTCAGAGCAGGTGGAGAGACTTACCCCTCTCTGCTATAGGTCAGAGCTACAGCAGCTAGGGAAAACCGGGGCTTTTGCAAGAAGTGATGATTCTCACTGGATCTTGTGTGTAGGCTGTGTGTGGTATAACCTGGTGGCTATGGCAAATGTGCAAATACCAAGAACAATTGTTCTTTCAGAATGCTAACCACCATTTCCTGTCTGACTTGAAAAAATGAGTAAAATTGCAAAATGTTTATTTCCTTATTTTGTCCAGGTTGGCCGATTCCATGGTATAGTTACATTTTTTTTATTATATATTATTTTAATCTTAATTTTTTAACATATTCATTTTTATATAGTAGCCATTGAACAGTATCATTGTGGTTTGCGCATCAAAGTAACCCTAAAGTGTTATAAATCATTCTGCGTCATTAATACCAATCCTGCTGAGAGATAAAGGCAATTTGCCCAAAAACATGGAAACATTTTGGACCTTTATTCGTCACAGTGCGAACGCGAAGCGAACGTTTTCCCCTTGTGTCTTAGACAAGGAGAATATGGTGCGTGACAGACGAGATACCGCAGCAGCAGGGGAGGACAATGAGACTCAGGATGTGGTTAGGCTAGGCAGGCTGCATAAAAGGAGATGCATGCTCTTTTGCAATGGCATTCACTTTGTCTCGGGCCCTGAGGGCTGGTTCGGAGGAGGATTTGAATCTGACTAATGTTTTCAGAGTCAAGATGAATTAGCCGCCAACCCCCCCCCCCCCGTCCCCCCCCGTCCCCGTCCCAACGCACACACTCTGGCACACACTTTTACAGCGGAAGCTCAGATGAGTGCTACGCAGTCCCACTGAGCACATGTACCATGACATTGAAGCATCCTATGTTTCTGACTCTCGACAAGCCTACTCCGATCTGAGCTTTATCTTTATTAGAGAGAGAGTTCTTCTACGACATTATAGCGCCACGGTGCCTGTGTGGGAGAGTGGAGCTCTGTCTATGGGGGGGGGGGGGCGTAAGGTTGACCCACCCAGAGGGGAAAGCTTCTTGGACACTCATAGTGAAAGTATCACAACGTTGGCCGTGACCATGCAGATGGCCACTTAGTACCTCTCCCTTCTCCTTCTTCCAACGCTCAGCCCCAAACGCTGCCTTTGACCCATGATAAAATGTTCATTTTGGTTCTCACTATTTATCCCTCAAGACTTCCTTGTTTTGTTCCATTAGTGTTTGCGGCATCAGGCTAATATAAAAGAAACAGCGACAGAATAGCATAAACCAGCTAAGTTTAACATCATAGAAGGAATACCAACAGATTTTCAGCACTTCATATGTATATGTAATGTCATTATTTATCCTTACTGGGCTCATTGTTGTTATAGTGCCAGTGAGTCAGTTATATGTATGTATGTATGTATGTTG
>OLKM01000361.1:166681-174695 GCA_900291075.1 Melanogrammus aeglefinus | reverse complement strand
TATGACACTGTAGTGGTTCCATCTGACACTGATACTGCAGTGGTTCCATCTGACACGGTAGTGGTTCCATCTGGTTCCACCTGACACTGCACCGGTTCCATCTGGTTCCACCTGACACTGCACTGGTTCCATCTGGTTCCACCTGACACCGCACTGGTTCCATCTGACACCGCACTGGTTCCATCTCGCAGCCGGGGCGTGCTCTGCTCTGCCACACACCAGGAAACACACTCGGCTCAAAAATGGAACGCGGAAGTGGTCAGGCAGCCTCCTCTGCGTCTGCACCCCTACGCTGTGCGGGGGGTTAGGGTGCTTGCAGCACCGCTGCGCGACCTGATGTATGTGTTCCACGCCATGCTCACACGTTAGTGTGCCCGTCCCGTGTAGATTGTCAACATGTGTGGGATGAACACTGCCGTGCAGAGGTAAGGCTGAGGGGTCAGCAGAGGCACTATGGCGGACCTGATGGAACGGGGAATGGGTGTTTTGACTAACGCAGCAATTATTAGCTAAAACACATCAGAGAGAGAGAAGAAAATAGAGAGCGAGAAAGAGAGAGTGAGAGAGAGAGAGGGAGAGAGAAAAATAGAGGGAGAGATGGAGTGAGAGAGAGAAAGGGTGAGAGAGAGAGATAGAAAAGAAAAGAGAGGGAGAGAAAGCGAAAGACAGAGAGCGAGAGAGTGTGAGAGAGAGAAGAAAAGAGGGAGAAAGAGAGAGAGAGGGAGAAAGAGAGAGAGAGGGAGAAAGAGAGAGAGAGAGAGAGAGAGAGAGAGAGAGAGAGAGAGAGAGAGAGAGAGAGAGAGAGAGAGAGAGAGAGAGAGAGAGAGAGAGAGAGAGAGAGAGAGAGAGAGAGAGAGAGAGAGAGAGAGAGAGAGAGAGAGAGAGAGAGAGAGAGAGAGAGAGACAGAGACAGAGACAGAGACAGAGAAAGAGAGAAACGAGATGACTGATAATGATTCTGGCACCTTTGCTGTAGATGACTAAAATGACCCTTGATGGTTATTGGAGCGGATGGACAGAATATGAAGAGGATGAAGAGGATGAATCCTGCAGGAGGATCTCTCTCCAGCCCGGGAACAGACAGGGGGAGAGCTTGGAATAGACAGAGACTGACTGACAGGTGGCATTAGGTGTGACAGACCTTCCAGTCATGCCGGTGGCATTATAGAGAGCTCGGGGTGGTTCCACCCTCGCGCACACACAAGCGCTCATTCATGAGCACCCAGGAAGCACACAAATAAACACAGCCACCTCGCTGTGCCTTCTTGCGCGTCGGCGCTCACTCACTTATGCGCGCGCACGCACACACGCGCGCGCTCTCACATCACACATGCACTCACACACGCACATGAAAAAGAATGTCAACCTGTGGAGAGAGAGAGAGAGTGTGTGTGTGTGTGTGGTGTGTGTTGTGTGTGTGTGTGTGTGTGTGTGTGTGTGTGGTGTGTGTGTGTGTGTGTGTGTGGTGTGTGTCCCCGTGTGTGTGTGTGTGTGTGTGTGTGTGTGTGTGTGTGTGTGTGTGTGTGTGTGTGTGTGTGTGTGTGTGTGTGCGAGGCTGAACTATCAGCCTTCCTTTAGTCAGAAGAAACAACATCTATGTGACACACCTAAAATAAGTCTCAAACATGAACACATGCTGGGATTTACTTCTACTAAATCAAAAACGTAAACAAATAGGCAAAATACTTAGATGAATTCCTAATTCTTTTAGCGGGTTTTCATCTAACGTAACTGCGTATGCTACAGTACACAGTATCTGGTGGGTTACTGGCGGAAACACGAACAGAAAGGGAAAATATTGAAATTAGCCTTATCTTTACCGAGCTACTCCTGCAGAAAAACACCCAAAGACCGCTTGGGTCGCGCACCAAAATATTAATCTTCTTTTAGTTCTCATAATTTTGTACCTTTATATTTATTTTTCACCGACTTTATTTCTCTACATAAGAGATGAAAACAACTATAGTGCTGTCACACTACACGGAAAGCTGTTGCCTGAATAACAAATCTTATCGCCTTCAACGCCACGCAAAACCTGATCTGGATACTTCACCAGTTCTTCCGCCCGTCACCCAGAACTCAACAGAGGAAGAGCAAACCATCCGTGACAGATCATACTCTAATCTCCAAACTCTACTCACAGTTTGCCATGGCGACCAGCCCAGCCAGCAGCAGCAGTACCCTGAGTCCGTCGAGCCCAGCCATGTTCCGGGACCACGAAGGGGGGATCCTAAAGGTCCCGACACCACGGTTCTCCCGGTTCCACCAAGCGAGCCGAAAAAAACCTTCAAGAACCAAACAAACCCTTCATGATCCTCCGCTCCAAACCGCACCAAACTCCAAGCGACCAGCGACCAAAGTGTTTTAAAACGGTAAAACAGGGGTGTTGGTTGCGATGGAGATACATACGTTTTGTGTCAGCGTGGGCCTTTATCACAGTGGACAGCGCTTCCTCAGCAGCTTGTTCCTCAAACTCTGGTTTCATGCAGAGCGCTACGTCACGATGCAGAGGCGCTGCTGCTGCACGCAGGCAGGCATCACCTATTCACTTCACAGGAAGCTTCGCCTCGACGCGCCACGGCCCCAGCCGAGAACAGGAAGTCTTGCATCGCGACGCTCACATCTCCTTTTTCGCAGTGTTACTTCTACACGGCAGTACGGTCGCCTTGAAGGGGCCTCGTTATTCATTTCTTGTGTGTTTGATCCCCCATGATGTCCCAGTGAAGGAGGGCTCTGGGTGAGAGCTGGCTGGGGCTGACGCTGTTAAATCACCCGTTTGGGTGCAGAAGGAGCAGGTGGACGGTATTTGTCCCTCCTGTTGCCTTGTCTCGGCACACGTAGACCCAATACCAAAGCGAAGCAGACGCACGGGTATGTTATCTTGGTGTTTAGATCTTCCACACACTGAAGCACACAGTGCTTTTACCACCACTGCCTGGGAACCGTATAAAATGTCACTTCTGTTTCCCCGCTGCCTATCTTTATGGTGTGAGCGGGAAAAGACAACAAGTGGAGAAGGTGGATCTGTAGGGCATAAAGTACAGCACACCCCTCCTCCCTTACTGTACGTTCACAAACCTGTAAAAGATGCAAAGTGTGTGTGTGTGTGTGTGTGTGTGTGTGTGTGTGTGTGTGTGTGTGTGTGTGTGTGTGTGTGTGTGTGTGTGTGTGTGTGTGTGTGTGTGTGTGTGTGTGTGTGTGTGTGTGTGTGTGTGTATATAGTATTGTTTATTATGGAAAAGATCCGCTCAATTATTCTCTCATGCACCATGATAAAGGAACAAATGTGTTGTAGGAACTAGGAAATAAAGTTCTCGCATATGTTTACAGGGACCCACGCCTGGGACCCACGCCCCCATCTACATTCCGATTGGCTGTCATTTACAGCCGAAACACTACTAGCTCATTTGCATATAGTTGAGCTGTTTTCAACTCTCATTTACAGCTTTAAAGCTATCGCTCAAGCGTTTTATCGCTCCTATCGCTCAGCTTTTGGTGTCCCTTCCCTCCCTTATTAGGGGGGGCCGTCCAGACCTGAGGACATTTCACAGCCCTGGCCGCTGTTATAAGGCTCCTCTGTGGTTGTCTGGGACGGCCTGAAGAGAATCTACATGCAAGGTGCATCTGTGTGTGCTCCTCCGCCTGACAGGGGGTTTATCACAGGACACGTCACACAATATCGGTAGCTCCTTTTGAGCTGGTGTACTCGAAATTATGCATTTGGATTAAATGTTGGCATTTGACGATACAATCCAGATAAATACGAAAATGTAAAACACCAAGTCAATAGCGTCCATCTAGCTCAACATATCGATTCTTTAAGTTTTAGTAGCCTTTCACGGTTCAAATGCAAGCATCAAAAGTAAAACTAAAAAAAGTACAAAGAAACAAATCATTTTTTTGGACAGACACATGCTTCCTTCGCAGTAGCCAACAGACGTGCACACATGCTCTTCCTGAGGGTCTTTTTTGGGCCCTGGTCCTGCGAGATTTGATGCAGCGCTGATATTTGTGGTTAATCGCAGGCACACGCAACACGATATTATTACGGAAGCAAGACAGTTATTTTCAGATTTTTTTTGTAGAGTAATGACAGGTCCACTTCAAATGTATTGCTGTCAAATATTTTTGTGTAGTTGAGTAAAAGTGAAATTCCAAAGTATTTATACTTTGTTAATTTACATCACTGAATAAATAATTAGTGGGCTCAGAAAGAAAATGGGCATTAGAAGCTTTCATACCCTGCTGATAAGTTAACAGTTTACTACATTAAGCTGATATATATTGGGCAGCTACTTATAGTAATACCTGGTTAATTTGCCTTGTGGTGCTTCCTGTTATACTGACAGGAAGTCATTAAAATCTGTAAAACAATTAAACACGTTGCCGTTGACATTGAACATGTATGTAACGTTATGCTTGGAATGCCGGTGAATTAAATCTAAAATAGGCCTATAAATCATAGTTGTTGTAGCTTAGGGCGTAGTCACACTAGACCATATGTACCATGCCCAAGTCCGTTTAACACTTAACCGTGCTCAAGTACGATTGAGTACGGTTGGCGTGCTCACCCTGGCTAAACCATCTAGACTTGAGCGCGGTACAGGTGTGGAACGGACTTGGGCACGGTACGGATGGCCTAGTGTGAGTGCGCCCTTAGTCTTCACGTTTTGTCTTAAAGTCTTCACCAGCTGTGAGACCTAAGATCTTTCCATAACTGGTTTATTTTATTTGATCAAACAATGGTTACTTCCTGGCTGACCTCATTGTTACAGGAAGTGGAACAGGAAACATGAGATGACATGTTTGGCCTTGTTTCTACTTCTTCTTTATTGGGAAAGATAAACCTGATTGAAGGGTCTGTTTAGGTTGAGCTGTCTTTTACCTGAGCTATCTGACACTATGTCAAATCAAATGATGCTATTGGTGTTATTGTATTTAAACAAATTGTAGTTTAATGAAAGTCATCCATGCAGTGTTTTTATATACAATCTAAAGCCTTCTGATGATAATTTCTGTGATAATAGGTAAGATACTCAGTACAGAATTGTGTACATAGTAATCTTAGCTTTGAGCATAAAAACACTAAAGTCACTGTCCATTTCCAAACTTCCCTTTATTTGACTTCTCAGAATTTTGAGTTAAAAAAAGCCAGGGTTGGCTTAATGCAACTACATTCAACCCTAAAAACACCTCAATCCAACTGCACCTTTTTTTAAAAAAAAAAACATAGTAAGTTAAAGTGACACTTACTGTGAACTACACTCATTATAACTACATTAAATGTAACATAGCAGTAGACATAGAACCATCGAATCACCAGGCTTGAGTAGTTCCTCTCTGTGCCCCAGCAGCTGTAACCACAGGGTGGGGGTTGGGGGGTGGGGGGGTGGGGGGGGGTTAAGAATGCACAGCTTTTCTTTGCAAGAAATATGGCACATTTCTATTCTCACTAAACGTCCCCCATGCAATTCAACCCATGTACCCATCATGCACCATACTACACTGTGGTTTATCACGATTCTATAAAACACACACACACACCACACACACACACACACGACGCACACACGCACACACCACCACAAACACACACACACACACACACACACACACACACACACACACACACACACACACACACACACACACACACACACACACACACACACACACACACATAAAAAGGTACCCACGCACACAAACAAAGGTACCTTAAATTAAAAAAAAATGAATATTATAAAAATAAAAAAAACTGCTTTTACAAAATGTGCTGTAGGCCTATATCTTTCCAAAGCATACACTGGCCTGGACCTGGCATTATCATTTTTTTCAAGTCGAACCAACAATCATAAACGAATCGTGTTTGAGATGTTACGTCGTTGAACATAGACCGTAAACAGAGCTGGTGAATGACAGGCCTGACGAAGGGCCGTCTGATGGGAGGAGCCGCGGCTAGGTTGGTCTTCTGCCTTAACCCCCTGGCGGGCGATCCATTATTAAGCGTCACCTGATGATCCGATATATATGATCTGATATTTCTGCAATGGCATGCAGTCCTTTCGTCAGTTCTGCATTTCATCACATCGCATGTGCGGAGCGGGCGTCCGTGACCAAAGTTGAAGAAGGTTATTATTGGTGTGAACTGAGCTGAACTGAGTCTGAGTTGGTGATTGCCGATTCACAGTGAAACCAGAGGCGTGTGCGTCGGACATTACAGTCAGCTCGCAACTTTTAAACCACTTCCTTTTCCTGCCTTCAGCGAGCAGCCCAGAAAAAGCGTCGTACCCTACCCACTTTATGTGTGTGCGTGTGCGTGTGCGTGTGCCTGTGTGTGCGTGTGTGTGTAGGTGTAGGTGTAGGTGTGTGTGTGTGTGTAGGTGTGTGTGTGTGTGTGTGTGTGTGTGTGTGTGTGTGTGTGTGTGTGTGTGTGTGTGTGTGTGTGTGTGTGTGTGTGTGTGTGTGTTTAATAGATGCACATAACTATTCTATATAGATTTAGTCAGGTACACACGTGTTCACATAGGCCTATATGTGTTCACATTTATCCTGTAAATCTATATCCGCATCATGTATTTGTCTGCATTTTGAATGTGTAATATATAGCCTATGTGTAATAGTGCTAATCATGTTTTCATTTGTAACATATATAATACATTATTTTTGTCAAACACAACACACAGGGTATCCCCTCCTCATGTCAACTTACTAATAGTCAAATGAAATCAAATGGTTCCAACGTGGATTGAATGAAGTGGCCCACAGCAGCAGTGGTAGTGCAGCCCTGAGCCACTTGGGGGCAGTGTGGCTTCACGTTTGCCTGGATGAGAGCGCTGTTTTGTCTGTTTCACTGATTGCTTGTTTTGGGAAATAGAAAGTGGCTAAGTGCATTTACCTTCATGTGTGCTTACAAAAAGCAATCATACACATATACAGACACTAAGACACGCACGCACGCACACACAAACACACAAACACACACACGCACACGCACACGCACACACACACACACACACACACACACACACACACACACACACACACACACACACACACACACACACACAGCACACAGCACACACACACACACACACACACACACACACACACACACACACACACACACACACACACACACACACACACACACACACACACACACACACACACACACACACACACATACAAACACACACACAAAAGTACACACAAACACATACACACAAAGTTGTAATGTGGACTCATTTTGGCTCCTCTTCACCAATGATTGACAGGTTCTTAACGAGAACTGCCTAGAGCACTTGCCCTCCAGGCCTGTACATCAACACACACAAACACACATACACACAGAAACACACACACACACACAAGCGCATGCAGACACACATAGGCACAAAAACGCATATACACTCACTCTGACAAACACACACTCACTCAAACACACACAAGCACACACACAAACACACACACAGAAGAAGAGATAGGTATGTGTATGTTTATGTACAAAGATACCACACATATTCGGGTCCCATTTCCTGAGCTACATGTGTGTGTGTTTGTGTCCGGGTGTGTGTGTATGTTGGTGTGTGTTTCCAGATGTGTGTGGGTGTGTGTGTGTGTGTGTGTGTTCGGGTGTGTGTGTGTTTGTGTGTGTGTGTGTGTTTTATGTGTCTTTGTCCAGGTGTGTGTGTGTGTGTGTGTGTTCGTGTGTGTGTGTGTGTGTGTGTGTGTTGTGTGTGTGTGTGTGTGTGTGTGTGTGTGTGTGTGTGTGTGTGTGTGTGTGTGTGTGTGTGTGTGTGTGTGTGTGTATCAGCTCCTATGTGCTGCTGCTGAGGAAGCGGCCTATAAAACAACACACACACACATACACACACACACAGCGACTGCTCATGTGCATGTGTGTGCGTGCATGTGTTAATGCGTGTGTGTTTGTGTGCATGTGTGCGCGGTCATTGTTAGGGTCGTGATGATGAGATTGCATAGCTGCCGTTGTCTCCCCCCCCCACACACACAC